>BQMB01001147.1:0-72221 GCA_027943415.1 Closterium sp. NIES-67
TAGTGGGAGAGTGGAGAGATAGTGTGGGAGAATGGAGAGATTGTGTGGAGAATGGAGAGATAGTGGAGAGATTGTGGGGAGAGTGGAGAGATAGTGTGGGGAGTGGAGAGATAGTTGAGAGATCGTGTGGAAGAGTGGAGAGATATTGTGGGAGAGTGGATAGATAGTGTAGGACAGCGGAGTGATGGTGGAGAAAGCAGAGAGATTGTGTGTGAGAGTGGAGAGATAGTGTGGGAGAGTGGAGGGATAGTGTGGGGGAGTGGAGAGATAGTGTGGGAGAGTGGAGAGATAGTTTGGGACAGTGGACAGATTGTAGAAAGAGTGGAGAGATAGTGTGTGTGAGTGGAGAGATGGTGTGGGAGAGTGGTGAGATAGTGTGGGAGTGTGGAGAGATAGTGGAGAGATAGTGTGGGAGAGTGGAGAGATAGTGTGGGAGAGAAGAGAGATAGTGTGGGAGAGTGGAGAGATAGTGTGACAGAGTGGAGAGATAGTGGAGAGAGAGTGTGGTAGAGTGAAGAGATAGTGTGGGAGAGTGGAAAGATAGTGGAAAGAGAGTGTGGGAGAGTGGAGAGATAGTGTGGCAGGGTGAAGAGATCGTGTGGGAGAGTGGAGAGATTGTGTGGGAGAGTGGAGAGATAGTGTGTCAGAGTGGAGAGATACTGGAGAGATAGTGTGGCAGAGTGGAGAGATAGTGTGGGAGAGTGGAGAGATAGTGTGGCAGGGTGAAGAGATCGTGTGGAGAGTGGAGAAATTGTGTGGGAGAGTGGAGAAATAGTGTGACAGAGTGGAGAGATACTGGAGAGATAGTGTGGGAGAGTGGAGAGATAGTGTGGAAGAGTGGAGACAAAGTGGAGAGAGAGTGTGGGATTGTGGAGAGACAGTGTGGCAGAGTGGGAGAAAGTGTGGGAAAGTGGAGAAATAGTGTGGGAGAGTGGAGAGATAGTGTGGGAGAGTGGAGAGAGAGTGGAAAGAGAGTGGGGGGGTGGAGAGATAGTGTGGCAGAGTGGAGAGATAGTGTGGGAGAGTAGAGAGATAGTGTGGGAGAGTGGAGAGATCGTGTGGGAGAGTGGAGAGATAGTGTGGGAGAGTGGAGAGATAGTGTTAGAGAGTGGAGAAAGAGTGGAGAGATATAGTGGGAGAGTGGAGAGATTGTGTGGGAGAGTGGAGAGATAGTGTGGGAGAGTGGAGAGATAATGTGGGACAGTGGAGAGATTGTGGAAGAAGTGGTGAGATAGTGTGTGAGCGTAGAGAGACAGTGTGGGAGAGTGGAGAGATAGTGTGGGAGAGTGGAGAGATAGTGTGGGAGAGTGGAGAGATAGTATAACAGAGTGGAGAAATAGTAGAAACATAGGTGGGACAGTGGAGAGAAAGTGTTAGAGAGTGGAGAAAGAGTGGAGAGATATAGTGGGAGAGTGGAGAGATAGTGTGGGAGAGTGGAGAGAGACTGTGGATGAGTGGAGAGATAGTGTGGGAGAGTGGATAGATTGTGTAGGACAGTGGAGTGATGGTGGAGAAAGTAGAGAGATAGTGTGTGAGAGTGGAGAGATAGTGAGCGAGAGTCGAGAGATAGTGTGGGAGATTGGAGAGATAGTGGAGAGATAGTTTGGGAGAGTGGAGAGATAGTGGAGAGACTGTGTGGGAGAGTGAAGAGATAGTGTGGGAGAGTGGAGAGATAGTATGGCGGAGTGGAGAGATAGTGTGGGAGAGTGGAGAGATAGTGTGGAAGAGTGGAGAGATAGTGTGGGAGAGTGTAGAGATATTGTGGGGGAGTGGAGAGATAGTGGAGAGAAAGTGTGGAAGAGTGGAGCATTAGTGTCGGAGAGTGGAGAGATATTGTGCGAGCATGGAGAGAGAGTGTGGGAGAGTGGAGAGAGAGCGTGGGAGAGTGGAGAGATAGTGTGGGAGAGTGGAGAGATGGTGTGGGACTGTGGAGAGATGGTGGTGAGATAGTGTGGGAGAGTGGTGCGATAGTGTGGAAAAGTGGAGAGATAATGTGGGAGAGTGTAGAGATTGTGTGAAAGAGTGGAGAGATAGTTTGGGAGAGTGGAGAGATAGTGTAGGACAGCGGAGAGATAGTGGAGAGTGTGGAGAGATAGTGTGTGAGAGTGGAGAGATAGTATGGGTGAGTGGAGAGAGTGTGGCAGATTGGAGAGATCGTGGAGAGTTAGTGTGGGAGGGTGGAGAGATAGTGTGGGAGAGTGAGAGATAGTGTGGGAGAGAGGAGAGATAGTGTGGGAGAGTAGAGAGATAGTGTGGGAGAATGGAGAGATTGTGTGGGAGAATGAGAGATAGTGGAGAGATTGTGGGGAGAGTGGAGAGATAGTGTGGGGGAGTGGAGAGATAGTTGAGAGATCGTGTGGAAGAGTGGAGAGATATTGTGGGAGAGTGGATAGATAGTGTAGGACAGTGGAGTGATGGTGGAGAAAGTAGAGAGATTGTGTGTGAGAGTGGAGAGATAGTGAGCGACAGTCGAGAGATAGTGTGGGAGATTGGAGAGATAGTGGAGAGATAGTGTGGGAGAGTGGAGAGATGGTGTGGAAGAGTGGAGAGATAGTGGAGAGACTGTGTGGGAGTGTGAAGAGATAGTGTGGGAGAGTGGAGAGATAGTATGGCGGAGTGGAGAGATAGTGTGGGAGAGTGGAGAGATAGTGTGGAAGAGTGGAGAGATAGTGTGGGAGAGTGTAGAGATAGTGTGGGGGAGTGGAGAGATAGTGGAGAGAAAGTGTGGAAGAGTGGAGCGTTAGTGTCGGAGAGTGGAGAGATATTGTGCGAGCATGGAGAGAGAGTGTGGGAGAGTGGAGAGAGAGCGTGGGAGAGTGGAGAGATAGTGTGGGAGAGTGGAGAGATGGTGTGGGAGTGTGGAGAGATGGTGGTGAGATAGTGTGGGAGAGTGGTGCGATAGTGTGGAAGAGTGGAGAGATAGTGTGGGAGAGTGTAGAGATAGTGTGAAAGAGTGGAGAGATAGTTTGGGAGAGTGGAGAGATAGTGTAGGACAGTGGAGAGATAGTGGAGAGTGTGGAGAGATAGTGTGTGAGAGGGAGAGATAGTATGGGTGAGTGGAGAGAGTGTTGCAGATTGGAGAGATCGTGGAGAGTTAGTGTGGGAGGGTGGAGAGCTAGTATGGGAGAGTGAGAGATAGTGTGGAGAGAGGAGAGATAGTGTGGGAGAGTGGAGAGATAGTGTGGGAGAATGGAAAGATTGTGTGGGAGAATGGAGAGATACTGGAGAGATTGTGGGAGAGTGGAGAGATAGTGTGGGCGAGTGGAGAGATAGTTGAGAGATAGTGTGGAAGAGGGAGAGATATTGTGGGAGAGTGGAGAGAGAGTGTGGGAGAGTGGAGAGATTGTGTGGGAGAGTGGAGAGATTGTGTGGGAGAGTGGAGAGATAGTGTGGGATAGTGGAGAGATGGTGTGGGAGAGTGGAGAGATCGTGGAGAGATAGTGTGGTAGAGTGGAGAGATCATGTGGGAGAGTGGAGAGATAGTTTAGGACAGTGGAGAGATGGTGGAGAGAGTGGAGAGATAGTGTGTGAGAGTGGAGAGATAGTGTGGGAGAGTGGAGAGATAGTGTGGGAGATTGGAGAGATAGTGGAGAGATTGTGTGGGAGGGTGGAGAGATTGTGTGGGAGAGTAGA
The DNA here is from genome assembly GCA_027943415.1 of Closterium sp. NIES-67. NCBI lineage: Eukaryota > Viridiplantae > Streptophyta > Zygnematophyceae > Desmidiales > Closteriaceae > Closterium > Closterium sp. NIES-67. Next base: position 3,634 of record BQMB01001147.1, read on the forward strand.
GAGATAGTGTGGAAGAGTGGAGAGATAGTGTGGGATAGTGGAGATATAGTGTGGGAGAGTGGAGAGATAGTGTGGGACAGTGGAGAGATAGTGGTGAGAGTGGAGAGATTGTGTGTGACAGTTGAGAGATAGTGTGGGAGAGTGGAGAGATAGTGTGGGAGAGTGGAGAGATAGTGTCGGAGAGTGGAGAGGGAGTGGAAAGAGAGTGTGGGAGGGTGGAGAGATGGTGTGGCAGAGTGGAGAGATAGTGTGGGAGAGAAGATAGATAGTGTGGCAGAGTGGAGAGATAGTTAGGGAGAGTGGAGAGATCGTGTGGGAGAGTTGAGAGATAGTGTGGGAGAGTGGAGAGATAGTGTGGGAGAGTGGAGAGATTGTGTGGGACAGTGGAGAGATAGTGGAAAAAGTGGTGAGATTGTGTGTGAGCGTAGAGAGACAGTGTGGGAGAGTGGAGAGATAGTGTGGGAGAGTGGAGAGATAGTGTGGGTGAGTCGAGAGATAGTGTGACAGAGTGGAGAGATAGTGGAGAGATAGTGTGGGAGAGTGGAGAGATAGTGGAGAGAGAGTTTGGGAGAGTGGAGAGATCCTGTGGCAGAGTGGAGAGATAGTGTGGGAGAGAGGAGAGATAGTGTGGCAGAGTGGAGAGATAGTGTGGGAGAGTGGAGAGATAGTGTGGGAGACTAGAGAGATAGTGTGACAGAGTGGAGAGATAGTGGAGAGGTAGTGTGGGAGAGTTGAGAGATAGTGTGGGAGAGTGGAGAGATAGTGTGGGAGAGTGGAGAGATAGTGTGGGACAGTAGAGAGATAGTGGAGAGAGTGGAGAGATAGTGTGTGAGAGTGGAGAGATAGTGTGGAAGAGTGGAGAGATAGTGGAAAGATAGTGTGGGAGAGTGGAGAGATAGTGTGGGACAGTGGAGAGATAGTGTGGAACAGTGGAGAGATAGTGGAGAAAGTGGAGAGATAGTGTGTAAGAGTGGAGAGATAGTGTGGGAGAGTGGAGAGATTGTGTGGGAGAGTGGATAGATAGTGTAGGAGAGTGGAGAGAGTGAGGGAGAGTGAAAAAATTGTGTGGGAGAGTGGAGAGATTGTGGATAGATTGTGTGCAAGAGTGGAGAGATAGTGTGGGAGAGTGGAGACGTAGCGTGATAGAGTGGAAAGATTGTGGAATGATAGTGTGGCAGAGTGGAGAGATAGTTTGATAGGATGGAGAGATAGTGTGGGAGAGTGGAGAGAATGTGTGGAAGAGTGGAGAGATTGTGTGGGTGAGTGGAGAGATAGTGTGGAAGAGTGGAGAGATAGTGTGGGAAAGTGGAGAGATAGTGGAGAGATAGTGTGGGAGAGTGGAGAGATAGTGTGGGAGAGTGAAGAGATAGTATGGGAGACTAGAGAGATAGTCTGGAAGAGTGGAGAGATAGTGTGGGAGAGTGGAGAGATATTGGGGAGAGTGGAGAGATAGTGTGTGAGAATGGAGAGATAGTGGGGAGAGTGGAGAGATAGTGTGGGAGAGTGGAGAGATAGTGGAGACATAGTGCAGGAGAGTGGAGAGATAGTGTGGGAGAGTGGAGAGATAGTGTGGGGGAGTGGAGAGATAGTGTGGGAGAGTGGAGAGGTAGTTTGGGACAGTGGAGAGAGTTTTGGAGAGAGTGGAGAGATAGTGTATGAGAGTGGAGGGATAGTGTGGGAGAGTGGAGAGAATGTGTACCATACAATTGATGATGTTTGGTGTGCCCTGTGCAGATGTGGAGGAACGCCTTGGCGGACTTTCTTGGGTGGAAGCGACTTGTGGGTCTATTGGACGATAAACACAGGGGCGTGTGCAGTTAACTTTGGAGTGTCCAGATGTCTGACAGTTGTGGCAGAACGGCGGCACGATGGTGAGTCCTCAGGTGTCGTGTTGATGCTGCCTGTCACGTCGCTTGTAGTTGTCGTTTCTTCGTTGAGTATAGAAGACTAACGGATGCTGCTTGTTTCTTGGTTGTCTTTCTTCAAAGAGGTCCATTTCCTGTTGTTCAGCATGAAGCTCGGCACTGAGGTGCATCTCCGAGATTCGTCCGTGGGCGCGAAGAAGCCAGCGGGTGGTTCTCCATTCTGGCCCGAGCCCGGCGAGGACGAGTGTCACGAAGCTCTCTTCGGTGATTGTACCTCCGCACCGAAGCAGGCGGTCTCGGAGTGTTTGGAAGCGACTCATATACTGCATCGCCTTCTCCCCGGTTTTCATTTGTATTGTTGTCAACTGCTGCATGAGTCTACTTTGTGTCACGCTGTCATTTGCTTGGTAGAGGCACTTGAGGTGATGCCATGCGAGCTCCGCTCTGTTTCCGTAGCACTGATACGTTCTGATGCTTTGTTGTGCTTGTGGTGACAGGTTTCGCAGGAGAATTGTGTACGCCAGCAGCGACTGATAAGTGAAGATTTCGTTCTCCTTTGCAGTTCCGTTGCTTGGAAATGGCAGAGACCCGTTGAAGTATCCCAAGAGATGCGCGACCTCCATCGGCAGCTCGAACTCGAAGCTCCAGGTAAAAATGTCGTGTCCGTTGAACGGTGAAGATGTCTGCAGTTTGATCACGTGTGAATATTGCGCTTGGAGACTTAATATCTCGTTTGGTGTCTGTTGTAATGCAGCTGCTGTTGGTTGGGCACGGGGCGGCATGAAATCGAACGTTCCCGGTGAAGAGTGATAAGGCGCAAAGGTAGGCGCTTGATTGTGTCGCCCGAACGATGAGTTGTCGAGGCTCATTGGCGCTAATCCCATGTTTCCTCCGTTGCTCTGTGTTGAATGCGCAGGTGTCCTTGTCTGCTGCTGCTGGTCGAAGTGTAACATGAAGCTGAAGAACCTTTCCATAAGGTTCGGGTCCACGCTTGAAGAGGGTGATGGAGTCACCATTTTTTGTGCCCTTCTTGTTGTTTCTTGAGCAGTGCCGGTCTCGGTTTGTAGTCCTGAAGTGTGTAGTCCAGAGTTGCCGGGTTGGGTGTCTTGGGCGCTGGGTGAGCCCGTAGAGATCTTCTTGCCCTTGTTGTCCATGACTTATAATCGATGAAGCTTGTTGAAGCGTTAACTGTAGATAGAACGTTGTTGCTGGGAGTTTGGTCTCTGACCAGCTCTCATACCATGTTGGGCTGAGAAAAGGCCCTTAGGATCTTTCAGAGACTAAGTCCAGTTGTAGAAGATACTTGAGTAGTGCAGCGGAAGTTGAGTAGTTGAACCCTTGCACTAGTATGTGAGAGCAAGTGATTTATTAAAAGAAACAAGCATACAGCAATATATAGAAAATAGGAAAGTAAAGCTGTTGTAGAATACAGTTTAAGGAACGGTTATCGAGTCGCACAGCGACTCGATGGTCGATTCGGTTACCACCCTTGCAGTTGTAACGGTCAGTCGCAACCTCCGGTTGCGACCCTTCGAGTCTTTCGCCCTTTCGTGTACTTTCGTCCAACCTCCTCGTGTAACCTCCGTTGACTCGCATACTCGATACGACTTCACTCGAGTGTGGTGTTACACTTCAGAAACGCTTAAGTCCTTGAGGTATTTCCAACACGCTATTTGCTGACGTCATTCTACGGATGCTAACTACAGTGTAACCCGACAATATCTATCGGAACTACTTACAGAAATGCTTAAGTACGATTTTATCACAATATAGATATACCGGTAGGCGAGACAGGTTTGTGTCAACTTATACATATGTTCTATGTAGAAGTTATAAGCTAGACTAGGTGTGTGCTTCTAGTGAGTACAACCCAGCAGGTATATGTTCTAGGTTTCTCCTTCTAGTAATCATTCGCGTATTCTATCATGGTATCGAGTAGGTTAGGTCCCCCCGCCCGCTTCCGCCCGCGCCCTCGTCTCTCGCCCGCCCTTAGCCGGCCCCCTGGCCGTCGCGTCCGCCCCTAGTCGGCCCCCTGGCCGTCGCGTCCGCCCTTAGCCGGCCCTCTGGCCGTCGCGTCCGCCCCTAGCCGGCCCTCTGGCCGTCGCGTTCGCCCATAGCTGGCCCCCTGGCCGTCGCGTCCGCCCCTAGTCGGCCCCCTGGCCGTCGCGTTCGCCCCTAGCTGGCCCCCTGGCCGTCGCGTCTGCCCCTAGTTGGCCCCCTGGCCGTCGCGTCCGCCCCTAGCCGGCCCCCTGGCCGTCGCGTTCGTCCCTAGTCGGCCCCTTGACCGTCGCGTCCGCCCCTATTCGGACCCCTGGCCGTCGCGTCCGCCCCTAGTCGGCCCCCTGGCCGTCGCGTCCGCCCCTAGCTGGCCCCCTGGCCGTCGCGTCCGCCCTCAGCTGGCCCCCTGGCCGTTCGCGCCCGCTCCTAGCCGGCCCCCTGGCCGTCGCGCCTGCCCCTAGCTGGTCCCACTGGCTGTCGCGCCCGCTCCTAGCTGGCCCCCTGGCCGTCGCGTCCGCCCCTAGCCGGCCCCCTGGCCGTCGCGTTTGCCCCTAGTCGGCCCCTTGACCGTCGCGTCCGCCCCTAGTTGGCCCCCTGGCCGTCGCGTCCGCCCCTAGTCGGCCCCCTGGCCGTTGTGTCCGCCCCTAGCTGGCCCCCTGGCCGTTCGCGCTCGCTCCTAGCCGGCCCCCTGGCTGTCGCGCCCGCCCCTAGCTGGCCCCACTAGCCGTCACGCCCGCTCCTAGCTGGCCCCCTGGCCGTCGCGTCCGCCCTCAGCTGGCCCCCTGGCCGTTCGCGCCCGCTCCTAGCCGGCCCTCTGGCCGTTCGCGCCCGCCCCTAGCTGGCCCCACTGGCCGTCGCGCCCGCACCTGGCCGGTCCACTGACCGTCGAGCCCGCTCCTAGCCGGCCCCAGCAGCACCTGCCCGGCCTCTTCCTAGCGCCGCCGGGCCTCTCCTACCGCCCGCCAGTCCCAGTGCGCCCGCCCGACCCCTTTTAGCGCCAGCCCGGCCCTGTCACGCCTGCCTGGTTTTCAGCACCAGCCCGGCCCCTCCTCCTGCCCGCCTGGCCCCTCCTCGTGCCTGCTCGGCCTGCCGTGCCACCTCGGGCCCCGTGTCCTGTGCTAGCCCTCGCCGGGGCGCCCCGCAGCCGCCCTATTGGAGAGTGCTGCCGCCGTGTCCCCGTGCCGCTGTGCTCCTGCCGAGCTGTGGCGCTGTGCCGCTGTGTCACTGAGGAGCTGTGCCACTGACCCTGCACGATGGCTGACTCCATGCTCCACCTGGACGCTGAGGGCCACGCGGTTGACTTCGTCGCCTGGCACTCCGATCTCCGCCGTCAGCTTACAGGGGGAGCGCAAGGATGGAAACTCACTGGTTGTCCATGCTGATGGCTTGCTCCCTCGCCCCCCTGCACCTGCTCCCCTCCCTGCTGACCCCACCTCCGTTGAGAGTGAGGCTTTCTCTACTGCTGCGCTTGCCTGTGCGGTTTGGGACTCACGCGATGCAGTAGCTCAGGTTGCTATCAGTCACGCCCTCCCTGTGTCTGAGCGCTCGCGTTTCGCTACAGTTCATACGGCCAAAGCTTATTTAGACGCTGTTATTGTCACTATTCCACACCTGCATCCGCTTCTGCTGGCCGCCTGCTCTTCCCGATGCTGTTCCCAGACCTTGCTGCCTTCCCTACTGTCGCAGACTTTGCAACTCACTTGCGTGCCCTAGAGACTCGCTATCGTACTGCCAGCACTGCTGCCCAGCTCACTACGCTCCCCCCCCCCCATTCTGCATGACCCTCTATTATATCGCCATGCGCCTGCCGGACCGCCTAGCTAGTGCCCGCAACCGCTTCCTTAGCCAGCACCCGGGTGACCTCACACTGACCGCCTTTGTCGACACCCTCACCGAGATCGAGACGCGCCAGCGCACTATCGCTCAGTCGAGCGGTGCGCCGGCAGTCTCTATCTTTCATGGCTGTGCCCCCTCCCAGTGCACGTTTACTGACGTTTCGGCTGCAGTTGCCACTGCGATCCCTCTTACCAAGACGGCAGCTGCGGTCCACCTGCAGCAGCGTCCGCGCCGCAGTGGTCGTGGCCGACAGAGAGGTCGTGGTGGTGGCACTAGTGGTGGTGGTAGTGGTGGTGGTGATGGTAGTCCACCTAAGGGGACTACCACCGGTGGGCAGGAGCAGACGTAGTCGCCTTCGCAGCCGGAGCAGCCCCAGCAGCAGCCGCCGCCGTCCCAGCAGCAGCCGTCGCAGCCGTGGGCTCGTCTCCCACCTGGTTGGCCCGGCACCTCCGGCGGTGGTGGCCGAGGTGGTGGACCGCGCAGCTTGGTGTCTACCGGCAGCTCCAATGCTGTGACCTGCCAGTACCAGCTTCAGACCGGGCCTCTCCGCGGCACTCTGTGCCGCCGCCCGCACACGACCGCCCGCTGTTTCCGCCGCCTCAACGATCTCTTTCGTCGTCGTTTTGGCCCGGCCCCGGACCTCCCCGACTGGCACAGCCTGCTTCGCCAGGGCGTGCCGATCTTTGAGTTAGATATGGATCAGATAGGTGCTGCTTTGCATGCTTTGTATGCTGACGCTTCTAGTGTTGCTGGATCTTATTACCCTGTGTACTCTAGTTTAGGTGTCTCACCCTTGTGTAGCTTAGCCTCCCCTGCTGTGTCAGGCGTAGGCCTGCCTAGTTTGCCTAGCCTAGGTTTTGCACCGGCTCCGTTCCCAGCCTCCGCCACTGCCTCGCTGTCGTTCACTCTCGACTCCGGTGCTTCTGCCTGTTTCTTCCGCGACCGCTCCATGCTTACGCCGCTTGCTGCGCCTGCTGTTGTCTCTCTCGCTGACCCCTCTGCGGGTCCCGTCGTCGCTCGCAGTTCCACGTCCCTTCCCTGTCCAGCAGTTCCCTCGGGCTCTCTTACAGGCCTCCACGTTCCCTCGTTCTGGAGGAACCTGGTTGGTGTCGGCTGTCTTCAGGACCTCGGCGTCACTACTACGTTCCCCGGGCACGAGCGGTTCGCTGTCTGTTCAAAGGCTAACTCGGGTTCCCCACTTGCTACGTTCCCCCGGGACCCGGTGTCCGGACTGTTCACCCTAGACACCGCTTCCCCTCCGGTTGGTGCGTCCTCCTAGGTTGCTGCAGCTTGCTCGTGTCGGTCTCTCACTCACCCGTCCCTTTTGTGGCACCACCGCCTAGGTCACCCTGCACTCCCGCGTCTGCGTCACATGTCCCAGCACGGTCTTGTCTTAGGCCTCCCCGCATCGCTCCCCGCCCTTCCCCTCTCGCCTGCTCCACCATGCACGCCCTGCGTCGAGGGCCGGCTCCGCCGTGCCCCTCACTCCTCCTCGCTTCGCCCTGCTACTGCTCCCCTTCAGACCCTGCACCTGGACGTTTGGGGCCCAGCCCCCGTCCCCGGACCGCGTGGCGAGCGATACTTTCTTGTGCTCGTCGACGACTACACGCGCTACACCACGGTGTTTCCCCTGGAGCGGAAGGCCAATGTGCCCGACGTTCTTCTCCCGTGGGTTGTGGCTGCACGCCTTCACCGCGGTCTCCCCGTGTTGTGTCTCCACTCTGACCGTGGCGGAGAGTTCGCTTCTGGTCGGCTTGGACAGTTCTGTCGTGCGGAGGGCATCACCCAGTCGTACACCTTGCCGGACTCGCCACAGCAGAATGGGGCTGCTGAGCGCCGCATCGGCTTGGTCATGGAGGTGGCTCGTACCTCCATGATCCATGCCGGTGCACCCCATTTTCTGTGGCCGTTCGCCGTTCGCTACGCCGCTCACCAGCTTAACCTGTGGCCACGCTCCCAGCGGCCGCAGGTTTCGCCGACCCTCCTTTGGACCGGGTCCCCCGGTGACGCGTCTGCGTTCCACGTCTGGGGCTGCCTTGCTCACGTTCGTGCCTCTGGCACGGACAAGCTCACTGCCTGCACTGTCCCCTGTGTCTTCCTTGGTTTCCCCCTGGACTCGTCTGACTGGCTCTTCTACCACCCGTAGTCTCACCGCTTCCTCCACTCTCGTGACGTCACCTTTGACGAGTCCGTCTCCTTCTACTGTTGCTTCCCTCACCGAGGTCTCCCGAATTCCCCCCCCCTGTTCCTTGCCCCCTCTCCCCCGGTAGCCCCTCCTCCCCTCCCACCGCGTCCTGCCCCGTCTGGTGTCTCCCATGTCACTCCCCTCCCGTCAATTGTCCCTATTGAGGAGTCTGCTGACTCTGGTGTTCCCCCCGCCCCGCCTTTGCCGCGTCCCCCTTCCCTGGTGTCTCCGCCCCCGCTGTCGCAGTCGTCGCTGTCATTGCTGCCGCCGCCGCCGCCGCCGCCGCCACCGCTGCCGCCGCTGCCGCTCTTGGCCTCTGGGGGTGCTGGCGCTGAGGAGTGTGTTCGTCCTGCGGCTCCTGGTGTGGTCTGTCCCGGCGGGGCTGGGGGTGCCGCTGGGGCTGGAGAGGGTTCTCGCTCTGGGGGTGTTGGTTCTGGGGGTGCTGCTGTTGAGTGTTCTCCCAGAGGTCGTCGTGCCCCTGCCGGTTCGAGGGTCGAGCACCAGCCACCGCAGTAGCCGCCGCAGCAGCCGCCGCAGTCGTCGCCGCCGGTCTCCGCTCTTCGCCTGCTCGGCCTTCCCTCCCCTGACCGCTCGCCAGTGTCTCCCCCACGTCCTCCTCACCTTCCTATCTACGGCCCTGTGTTCCCACCCCCGGACTCTTCTCCGGCCCGTCTTCCTCCTCGTTCCCCCCTTGTGTCACCTCCGCTGTCTCCTGACCCTACACCTCCGTCCCACGTTTGGTCTCGCCGTCCCTCCCGTGCTCGTCCCGTCTCCCCTGTCCTGCGCTCCCATCCTATGTTACTCCATTCTCACTCGTCTCGCCCTCCCTTCCTCCCCTCGCCTCCTCCCTCGTCGCTCCTTGTTGCACCTCCCCCGCTGTCTGACTACCTCCGTGCTGCTAGTCCCCTTGTCCCTCGAGTCCTTGCCTCTCTTGTTACAGACCCGTCTGTTCCTGTCTCCTGCCTTGACGCGCTTGTTGCTGCTGTCGCTGACTTCGCCTCTACCCGCCGCCTTGACTACGCTACCGCTCTGGTCTCTGACCCTGCCCATCCTGCGCCCGTCGGGGGTGCACCTGCCCTTGGCAGTGACGTACTAGAGGACAGGCAGTACGAGCTTGCTTTCCTTTCCGAGGCCGCTCCCCATCTCTGCTCCATGCTCCTAGTCCCAGAGGGTGACCCAGACGCCTTCGACATCCCGACCCCTCGCACCTACGCTGAGGCCACCTCGGGACCCTGGGCCTCTCAGTGGATAGCTGCCATGGAGCAGGAGATGGCATCTTGGAGGTCCACCGGCACTTACGTCGACGCAGTTCCCCCGCCTGGGGTGAACGTAGTCGATGGTCGGTGGCTCTTCAAGGTGAAGCGCCCCCAAAAGAGAGCCGCCTGTCTTCAAGGCGCGCTACGTGGCCAAAGGCTTCAGCCAGCGCGAGGGGGTTGACTTCTTCCAGACCTTCGCCTCGACCCCGAAGATGACTACTCTTCGGGCGCTGCTACACGTAGCAGCACAGCGCGACTTCGAGCTTCACTCCCTCGACTTCTCTACTGCCTTTCTTCAGGGCAGCCTACACGAGCAGGTCTACCTGCGTCGACCTCAGGGCTTCACTGGTACCTTCCCTCCTGGGACCCAGTGGCTTCTCAGGCGCCCGGTCTACGGCCTGCGTCAGGCTCCTCGCGAGTGGCACGACACGCTGCGTGCCACGTTAGCATACCTGCAGTTCTTTCCGTCCTCTGTTAACCCCTCGCTGTTTGTGCGTTCCGGCCAGACTCCGTTCTACATCCTTGTCTACATAGACGACCTGGTCTATGCTACTGCTGAAAGGGACGCACTGGCCTCTGTGAAGGCCGAGCTGCTGAAGAGGCACACCTGCACTGACCTTGGAGAGCTGCGTCGTTATCTTGGCCTGCAGATCTCCAGGGACAGAGCAGCACGCACCATCACTCTGACACAGTCACACTTGGTGCGTCAGGTCCTTCAGAGGTTCGGTCTTCAGTTCTCCTCCGCACAGCCCACACCTCTACCTGTAGACCATGGGCTCTCTGCTCCAGTTCCTACAAAGCCAGTAGAGCCCAGTGGACCCTACGCAGAGCTGGTGGGTTGCCTCATGTACCTGATGACTTGCACTCGCCCAGATGTTGCATACCCTCTCAGCATCCTGGCTCGCTTTGTGGCCACTGGCAGACACCGGCCACAGCACTGGTCGGCCGCTGAGAGGGTTTTGCGATATCTAGCAAGTACATCGGGCATGGGGTTAGTGCTAGGAGGACGCAGGCCGGTGGTTTTCACTGGTCACACAGACGCTTCTTGGGCAGACAACTCTGAGACTCTCAGGTCGTCTCAGGGCTACTGTTTTAGCTTTGGTTCGGGTGCTATCTCTTGGAGATCCACTCGCTCGTCGTCTGTTGCTCAGTCCAGCTGTGAGGCTGCGATCTACGCTGGTGCCATGGCGGCACAGGAGCTTCGCTGGCTTAGGTGAGCAGACCTTCTTGCTTACTGACTTAGGTGAGCGGCCTAGCTCTGCCCCGGTCCTGTTCGCTGACAACAGGGCCATGATCCTCCTGTGTCAGGAGCCTCGGCTTGAGGGCAGAGCGAAGCATATCCAGCTGCGGTACTTCCTCCTGCGCGAGTTACAGCAGCGTCGCCAGGCCCGTGTAGTTCACTTGGCCTCCGGTGCCAACACAGCTGATATCTTTACTAAGGCGCTTGCGCCTAAAGATCATCAGCGGCACTGTGTCCAGCTTGGTCTTGTTCCTGTAGCTTCTCATTTGCTAGGGCCATGATTATGTACTTTCTACTACATATACCTGTCTGACTGGCCTTGTGGCCAGGCCTGACGTTTCAAAAAAAACCCCCCTGAGCTGTCGAATAAAAAAAAAAGTTTACCCTGAGGGCTCAGGTTTCAAAAATTGCCTACCCTGATTTGTAAGGGTTCAGAAATCTGGAACCCTGAAAATCCCAGGGTTCACCGAGCGCGTTCAGGGTTGCCTTCAACACGAGGGGGGAATAAAAAATGGGGGGAAAAAGGGGAGGGAATCAAACCGAGGGGAGGGGGAGAGCGAAACGGAGGGGAAGGGGGAGGATGGAAACACAGGGGAAGAGAGGAAGCGAAACGGGGAGGGAAAAAGTGGGGGTTGGGGGGTGGGGGAAGTTCGAAATACAGTCGAGGAATGGGAGAAGCGAAACGGAGGGGAAGGGGGATCGAAACGGAGGGGAAGGGGGGATCGAAACGGAGGGGAAGGGGGGATCGAAACGGAGGGGAAGGGGAGATCAAAACGGAGGGGAAGGGGGGATCGAAACGGAGGGGAAGGGGGGATCGAAACGGAGGGGAGGGGGAGTCGAAACCAAGGAAGAAAGGGGGAGGGAATCAAAACCAAGATGCGAGGGGCGAAACGGAGGGGAGATGGGGGAATCGAAATGGAGGGGAGGGGGGAAACGAAACGGAGGGGGAGTGGGGGGAGCGAAAATGGAGGGGAGGGAGGAATCGAAGTGGATTGGAGGGGGGAAGCTGGGTAATAGGGCGGTCGGAGAAAATTCGCGCCCTAGCAGCGCCCCGGCTGGGAGATCTTGGACGTTGATCAATGTGACCATCTAACGGTTTAAGTATGTCGAAACGATCGCAATCGATCTTGACCGTTACATTTTCATAGACTTAGCTAATTTTTGTGGGTTGTTGTTAGTGTGTAGGGGAGATGTCTGTACGACACATGACTTAGCCGATTTTTGTGGGTTGCTTGGTGTGTGAGGGAATGTTTGAGGACTTCACCAATTTTTGTAGGTTGTTGCGTGTGGGGGGGAATGTCTCTGGAGATTGGGGACTTCGCCTAAATTTCCGCATTGTGAGCCACATGGATGTCGCACTCAGGGTTCGTACGCGTTACTCCCTGAAAACTCAGTGTTGGGATAACGCAAACCCTGAAATTCTCAGTGTTCACAGACATACAACCCTGAAGAGGTTAGGGTTCAAAAAAGCCCAACCCTGAAAATTAAGGGTTGGCCAAAAAAATACCCTGTGAAATCAGGGAATCAGGGTAAAATACCCTGATAACGACAGGCCTGCTTGTGGCCTTACCTCCAGTGGCTGGACTAGTAGTGCCGCCCTGGCTTGCTTTAGTCTTGTTTGTACTCTTGCTGACTGGTCTCCGGACCCCTGCCTCAGTGGTTGGACTAGTAGTGCCACCCTGAGCTGTGTGCTTCTTGCTTAGCACCACCCCTTATCTAGCCTAGGGGGTGTGTCAACTTATACATATGTCCTATGTAGAAGTTATAGGCTAGACTAGGTGTGTGCTTCTAGTGAGTACAACCCAACAGGTATATGTTCTAGGTTTGTGTTCTTAGAGAGTACAACCCAAACCCTTGTGTATCACCCTGTATGCTCTTGCTAGAGCTCACTTCGTTACTCTGACAGGTATGTCACTCGTGTGCATAAAACGGCAAGGATGCTTCTGCAGTGTAGTTACCTTCCTTTGCACATCTTGACTCTAAATTACAGAAAAATCGAGCTCCCTAATTCCCTTTCCTTTTCCCCATCCCCCCAACAGCTACACAATGGCTACGTAGCTGCCTTCTTTTTCTTCTTTGGTTTCTCAGCACTTGCAGCAGCACCACCAGCTGCCTCAGCCTTCACCTTCTTCTTGCTCTTCTTTCCGCTGCCTGGCGTCTCCCCATCTGCCTCTGCCGCCACCTTCTTCTTTTTCTTCTTCGGTGTCTCCTCTGTGCCCCCCCCTGCTGCTGCCTCGCCCTCTGCCATCACCAGCAACGGCAGCACAAGAGGGAAGGCAATGAGGTGGAGTTGAGCAAACCCAGCAGGAGATGACAAGGTAGGAGATGAAAAGGTGGGAGATGATGGGTGCTGGTGGGTTCTTCCAACAGCACAATCCTGAGCAACATAGCCACCCGGCCACCCAGCGTCTGCTTCAACGCGTCATGCCATCATGCCATCATGCCACGCATGCCTGCCATGGACCCGCGATCACCTGTTGACCAGCAACCACTCACAATCACAATCACCTGCTGTTTGCTGGCGGCCCTAGACGCACCTGCAGGTCGCTTGGTGCCGACATCGGCCTGGGCGTCTGCCTGGGCCTTGGCGGCGGAGATGGCGGCCTTCATGACGTCCAGGTTGCGCTTGGGCGCCACGCCCTTGTCGTAGAACTCCAGCCGGTCCTCCACCTGCTGCTTCAGCTTCTCGCCAAACACACTCGTGCTCGCCTCTGCGCTCAAACGGATTTGTACCATGATCATGCACGGCAGGGACGAGGGAGGAGCAGCACGGATTGATGGCCGACCAGCGCACATCGGACCAGTTGACAGAACTGTGATGTGGGAAAAGACGGTCTTTGAGGGTTTAGGGAAGCAGAGAGCTGCTCAACAACAGGGTTCCTGGCAAGCACCTGAGAAGCAGTCGATGCGCGAGGCCATGGAGCACTTGTTGGCGAGGTAGCGCGAGATGCGGCCCTTGTTCTTGGCGGAGGCGCGGCCGATGAACGACGAGTGGAAGATGAGCCCGTACTTGGGCGTGTTGCCCTTCGTCTTCAGCGCCCTGCCGCCCACGCCAAGGGCGGGGGGGAGGGAGGGGTTTCAAAAGAGGGGGTGGTTAGGGACAGGGTTAAGGATATAGCACGGGGGTGAGGGAGAAAGGGGGTGGGAGAGGAGACTGGTAGGAGAGGGGAGGGAGGGAGAAAGGGGGGGGAGCGGTAAAAAAAAGATTGATGGGCAGCAGGAGGGTTGTGGAAAGCCAAACGTGGCTTGTTGGCATGCACGCGTTGGTGTGCATGAGGGGAGGGACGAGGAATGGGACGAAAGCATGAGGCGGATTCAGCACCCACCTAAAGAGCCTTGCAACAGCAACCCACCTCAAGAGCGCCTTTTCAGCGCGCGCACCTGAAGAGCGCCTTTTCGGCGCCGAGGATCTGCACGGTGCTGGCGGGGTACTTGGCGAGGTTGGTGAGGCTGCCCGCGTGCGAGATGAGGCGCGCGCCCACCATCTCGCCGATGAGCGCGGCGAGGTTGGGCGCGACGTCGTGCATCTTGGCCGTGAGGTACGAGTGCAGGTCGCGGCGGTACTCCACCAGAGACACCACGCGCGACGCAAACGCCTCGATGTTGATCAGGTCGATCGGCGATATGTCCTGGCCTGCCGCCCGCACCGGGGAGAAAGGTGGGGGAAGGGGGGGGGGGAACGGGGGAAGGCGGGGGGGTGTGGGGGTGGAACGGGGGAAGTTGTGAGAGGGGTGTACGACGAGAAGGGCGCAGCATGGACGGGTGATGAAGCCACGGCTGAGAGAACGCGAAACGGAGTAGAGGAAACACCAGAATTGCAGCTCGAACGAGAGTGCACGAAACCCCTCATTGCCGCCCGCCTCGCGCGCACTCTCGCGCGCACACCACTGGCTAGACCCCTGCCCCATCGTTCCCCTACCCGCCACCCACTGCTGCCTCTGCGGCCCCCTACTCCTCTGCTGCCGTGCCCCATCTCTCGCCCGAGTGTCCAAATACCCTCCCCCTCCCGCCCCCTCACGGACCCATGCTGGCCTTGGCGGCGTCGAGCACCTCCTTGGCCTTATCCTCGTCGCCGATGATCTCCGTCAGCTCCGCCACCGCCTCCTCCGTCAGCGTCGCCTTGTCCTTCACGCGCCGCGCCACGCGCGCGTACGTGTAGTTGTCCGTCACGATCCGCGCCAGCTCGGGGAAGTGCCACGAGTACCACTCCCTGCGCCACACGCGCACGCGCACACGCGAGCGGAAAACCCAGGAAGAACGTGTTTCAGGGTTTGAGTAATCACGCATAATCGGTGAAACGCGCGTGGGCGGAAGGGCGAAGGTGGAAGGAGGCGAGAGGGGGTGGGCGGGTACCTGACGCGCATGCAGAAGGTGTTGACGTCCTTGTCGAGCGTGTCGAGCAGGCTGATGGCCTGGATGATCATGTTGTCCACGCGGTTCACGTTGAACTTCACCTTGCTCCGGCTGTAGCTGTGCCCCAGCCCCAGCGCCGCCCGCGCCACGTCGCCCTCCTTCAGCTCCTTGACGAAGCGCGCGAAGTGCAGGCGCACGCCGCGCATGAGCTCCATGACCAGGTCGTTGCTGACGCACGGCACGCCCGCCGCCTCCTGAATAGCGGACCCCAGCTTGGCCTCCGACACGCCCAGCTGGAACGACGGCTTCTTGCCCGCCTTGGCCTTCGACTTGGGCAGATTCATCTCTAGAAAGCTCTGCAGCTCCGGCGTCAGCAGCCCTGCCACGCACGGCAAACGAACGCAGCAGCACCGTAAAAGCAAAAGCATAGGCACGCCTCAGTACGCGCGCACACCGCTACGAGCACAAGGCACCCAACGCACATTCCCAGTGTGCTATCCAGGTCCGAGCGGACAGCATCACGGCTGGCGGAGAGCGCCCAACGGAAAGGCGCAGCCACGGGGATGCGACGAGGGATGAAGAGCACACCTTCAGACACGGCGTTGCATTGCTCGAGAGCATCTGCCGCTGAGCTGAAGGGCTTGAATGCGGAGAGGTTGACGACCTGGCTGAAGCGAGTGAGATCCGCCACGGACGCCTGAACGGCGTCCGAGCTCTGCGCCAGCTCGTCCAGCGCCTTGACCTCGAACAGCCCGTAGCCCGACGACGACTCGAACAACAGGAATAACGCCTGCGCATCACAAGAGCCGCCAAGATAGGAGACGAGAGAAACGAGCGGCACGACGTCAATTCTAGAACATCGGCAAAATGCATACTTGCCTATCGAGAAAGAACTAGAGAACGTACCATGGTCACTAAGCAACGACGCGACGCCTATAATCTGACGTCTATAATCTCCTACCGCATCAACCCTGTATTAAACCCTGTGCGTTGTGCCTGGGGAGAGGACCTATGAGGTGCACTGGGGTGGGGTTTGGTTGCAGAACAGAATGACGAGGAGCTTGGCAGCAATCTCCTTACAACTCCTGGTGAACCTTGGCTTCCACCCGGGAATCATGCCTCCTGATCCGTTATGTTACACAAAAGCATACCGAGTACAATGAATGGTTGCTTTGTAACAGGGTTGACTTATCGCTCATCAATTTTTCTATGACCTTATGTGTGATATTGATTTTAATTTTAAATTCAGGTATCCCCTATTTTTTTGTTTATGTTTACGTAGTTGTGAGATGCGTAAAGCAATTTTAATACAGGTGTGTTAGGGGGGTTACAAGATGTTTTTCCAAATCATGGACATTGAACGGTAGAGAGGTGATGCGCCGTTGCATTAGCATTCATGCTTGGTTGGTATATAGGTAAAAGATAGAGAGTCACATCCATATTGCCTGAACAGCACGCTCTCTCTCCAGCAATTCTTGGGACTTGCTCTTGTCGAATTACCACCATATGCTGGACTTCTGTAAATCTTGGCGCTTCGTGGATCAACTATAGGTGCTGACGCTAGAAGTTCGTCCAGACCAGTGGTTCTTTCGCGTATAGTAACGCACCAGTAAGGCACTTTTTGGGGGGCAATTCCAGTGCGTGTCGCCCTCGCACCACCTTCTCGAGCACGTGCGAATCTCAGCTTGTGCCGAAGCCGCCTCTCGGAGCTTCGTAGTTGTTCGCCCTGCTGCCTTTCTTTCGCCTCTTCGCGTCGCTGCTTCCTCTTGCGCCGCCGGATCACGCGGCGGCGTGGCAAGCATGAAGACGGGAGGGACGTTTCAGGAGATCGTGGCGCTCGCGGTATCGCTGGGGGGCCTCTGGGCGCTGCTGCTGGCGCAGCAGTTCCCGCCGGCCGTCAATCAAGTCATCCTCATCGTACAACTCCACTGCGCTCCCCGCAATATGCGCTGCCCCGTCCCCGCCATTCTCGTCGGACTCGCCTCCCACTCGCGTGTGGCCCATGCGCTCCTCCCAATCCCCCCCTCGTCCCTGTCCCACTCCCCTCCGTGCCTACCTCGCTCCCCCTCGCGTTTTCTCCGATGTTTGCCTCTCCATTCCGGCCTGGCGCTCCACGGCACCTCACGCCCCACGGCACCTCACGCCCCACGGCACCTCACGCCCCACGGCACCTCACGCCCCACGGCACCTCACGCCTCCTGCCTCTTCCCCTTCTGCCCACCGCCCACCCACCTGCCCCCAACTCTTTGCCCTTCCCCCCTGGCGCAGCTGCCAGTGTACGCGTTTGTGGCTCTGGGGTGCTACGGCGTGGGGGCTCTGGGCTACGGGCTGATGCGCTTCCCCACGTGCCCACATGAGGGCGCGCTGCTGCGCAAGGTGACTTGGGCGAGTGTGATAGTAGCGAAGGCTGTGGCTGCTGCAGGGCCCGTAGCTTGTGAATGACGGCAGGGGCATGAGGGGATGGCGCAGAGACGCATGCATGGCAGTGTGGCCGACCAGTCTTCCATGAGCATGCGGGACCTCTCATTGTGTTGCCTTGGGATGGGGGTGATTCAATGGCTTCATGCTCATGTCCTCTGGATCGCTTCTGCTTGTAGATGCATGCTTCAAGGAACTGCATGGGTACGCGGACTCACATGTGCAGCATGCATGTCTGCTGCCACGTGGATTTGTGTCTGCTGCCATGTGGATTTGTGTCTGCTGCCATGTGGATTTGCATGTGCTCCCATGTGGATTGGCCCGTGCTGCCATGTGGATTTGCATGTGCTGCCACGTGGATTGGCCCGTGCTGCCATGTGGATTTGCATGTGCTGCCATGTGTGGATTCGTGTGTGCTGGCATGCATGTCTCTCATGTGCATGTGTGTTGCTGGCAGGACATAGCTGAAGCCAGGGAGTATCTCTCCAAGTACGGCCTGCAATAGTTCCCGTGCCTGCAGCCCATCCTCCACATTCCCCACTGCTCACTGCTCACACATCCACACGCATTGTGCCTGCCAACCAGCTAGGCCAGCTGTTATTTCTCGCAGGGCTATGTACCATACGATTCCAAACATGCATTTCTCATTGAGGTTCATTCCTTGTAGCTGTGTGTATTGGCTCTATACTAAGAGTCCCATGTGTGTATTCTTGTAAGGCCAGGGGCCGGGACTAATGGAGCCGTGTTTCAATGAATCCTGTTGCTTTGACAACCCGTCTGGTGCTGTGCACCCTTCACCCATCGACTCGGCCCTACTGGGCGTTAGAGAGCACTAGTTTGGGGCGCGTCTTGAAGATGAGCTTGTGCCGAATCACCCCCTCCACCCTGTACCTCACACTCGCCTCCCCCTCCACTGCCATTCCACTGCCGCTGTGCCGTGCTGCACCCACACCAATGCCATCCCCCCCGCTCCTGGCGTCCAGCCCCCCACCCTCCCCATCCTTCCCCTCCCCATCCTTCCCCTCCACTCCACCCCCCTCGCCTCTCGCGCCCCTCTCTGCCTGCGCTGCTGCCTCCCTGTGCTCCACGCCTGGCAGCAGCGCGCGTGCCTTCCTCAGCAGCACCAGCGGCTTGGGCAGCACTGCCATGGCGCCCTCCATCCGGTGGTGCCCCACCGTCAAACGCACCGCGCCCTGGCCCCCTCACAGGCATGCATGCACACACACACACACACACACACTCACACGCACTCACACTCGCACACACACACACGCACACGCACACACACACACACACACACACACACACACACACCCACCCACACCCCCCTACACACACACACACACCCACCCACCCACCCACACCCACACACACATACACGCATGCACACACACGGCAGAAAGGGTACAGTGAGAGTTAAAGCTGCCACTGCCATGCCATACGCCCGCTTGTGCAAACTGCCACTGCCATGCCTGTAGATCCGTACTATCCAGAACATGCCATATCACGCCATACCGTGCAGTAGCAAAAATGCATTCCGTACGATGCCGCACCACACCACACCATGCCATGCCATGCCATCCCATCTGGCCTCTTGCTGCTCCCACTCTCCCACGCATCCCTTGTTCCAAACTCACCCTCTCCGCCCCCACCTGTTGCGGGCAGGTCAGCGTGCCGATCGGAGTGGCCCCCGCCCCCCATGCGCGCCCCACGTCACAATCACCTTCACCGCCTTCCCCGCTGCCACTCGCGGACCCGCTGTGGCCGCCCCTCGCCTCTCCCCCCGCGCACCCACTGCCTGGCAGCGCGGAGGGCAGCGCGGCGGCGAGCGCGGGCAGGTCGGCGCGCAGCTCGCCTTGCAGCTCCACCAGCGCCCATTGCGCGCACTGCGCGCCCCCCCTCTCCGACTCGCACGTCACGCGGATTATCATCGCGGCCGGGCGCGCGCAGGGGGGGTGTGTCACGGACACGAGGCAGGGGGGGCCTTGATGGCCATGTGCTAAACACGGATACCCCAAAAGCCGACGTGCTAAAAGCGGGGATCCATTGAGTGTGATATTGTGGCAGTCGGAATTTCGGCGCGCAGGTCAGGTGGGACTGGGTTGGTTGGAACGAAACGAAGAGCAGGCGAAACTTTTGTTACCAGCTTCAGGTGAATGGATTCCGTCTCGCAAATTGGTTTCAAATTGGTTGGAAGTCCATGTGGGGTTGGACCATATTCGATTTGCTTCTTTCTGCGCCTCCATTCTTCAGCGTCCCTCCTCGCCCTCTTTCGTCCGCTATTCCCGTTCGTCATCCCCTCCTCGCCGCATATCCCGCGTCCCATCGCCAGCGCCATGGATCCCGCACCGCCCATCCGCCCACAGGTCGTGCGCGGGCGCAACGCAGTGGTGGCGGCGGGGCTGGTGGCGTTCGTGGGTGGCGTGTACGCGTACACGATGCGCGCCGTGGGGGGCTCCGACGACATCGGCGACGCCGTCAGGCGACTGGAGAAGGAACAGTCGCAGTCGCACGCGACGAAGGGGACGAAAGCGACGTAGCATGGGTGTCTAGCTGAACGGTGAAGGGCGGCGAGGCGAGGCGAGTAGAAAGGAGGGCGCAGATGGCGCGGTAGCGGGCGGGAAGGCATGCGGGATGATGCGCCAAGGAAGCACGCTGCTTGACGTACGCCGTGGCTGAGTAGAATTGGCGCTGTGCAGATGTATTGACCATGTGCACACGCGTGGTGTGGGCCATGTGCAGTTTTAGTGGCCTGTTCAGGAAGCACGAAGCAGCATTGGCCTATGTTGCAATAATAGTTACTATGGCAATAGGACAGGGCTGTGTATCTACCAGATCGGCAAAAAACCCACATGGGTAGATAAATGATGCTCTTGACAGACACAACACAACCCCATGATGCCATTATAGGTGCAGCTGTTCACAGAGAGCAGCACGCGCCGTTGAGCGGTGCCGCCACACTGGCCATTCACTGCCATGCCCATCACAGACCACGGCACAGCAGGCGTCATCGCTGGCGGTGCGAGGCAATGAGGTTCTTGAGCACATTGTTGGGTGTGAGGGCGGTGTGCGCGAGGGGCTGCCCCGTGGCGGGGGAGAGCGTGCAGGCGGCCATCCAGCGCTCCATGTGCTCGCGCTCGTACGTGAACCCGTCCGCCGCCACCACCGGCTCGCGCATCACCTCCTGCCATCACCAAGGGGCGGCAGGGGGGAAGGCGGTCACAAGGGACACGGTGCACATGGGAGGTCCACAGTGGAGGGACGCATGGATGGACAGCAGGTAGCGCGCTACAGCAGGGGCAGGAGGGCAGGAGGGCAGGAGGGCAGGAGGGCAGGAGGGCAGGAGGGCAGGAGGGCAGGAGGGCAGGAGGGCAGGAGGGCAGAAGGGTAGGAGGGCAGGAGGGCAGGCAGTGCAAGTGAAGCGCACCACAATGCCCTCTACTTCCCCTACTCCCCCCCTCGCTTCCCTCTCCGCCTGTGCTACCCCCCTGCCCACAGCTGGCAAGAGCAGTCAGTTTGGCTGAGTTTCCCACCCGCCTGCCCTCCATCCGCCTGCCCTCCACCCGCCCTCACACAGTTGCTCTTGGCCTAGGCAGAGAAGGGAAGGGAGAGGCACGCGGAAAGAAAGAGGGGAGAAACGAGAAAGGGAAGGAGGAAAAGGGCGAGGAGGGCAGAGGGGGGAAGAGGCCGGAGAGGCACAAGGAGCAGCAGGAGCATGTGTGTACGTGCAGGGAGTGGCACAGTTTCAGTGTGGTTAAAGCAGGTGTCATCACAGGGATCTCGCTACTCTTTGCAATCACTGTGCTGCGCTCACAGCCCCTGCCAGTGGCACTGGCACTCCACTCCTACTCGAACTCCTCGTGATCATTTTGCAATGTCTTGCAGGCCGCACGCACCTTGGAGTTGGAGATGGGGCACAGGAACTGCTGCTCCATCCAAGTGCTGCGGCGCTCACCTTGGAGATGGGGCATATGAACTGCTGGTCGATCTGTTGCTTCCTGCGCTTCACCTCCGCCTCCGCCTCTGCCGCCACGCGCACTAGCAGCGGGTGGATCTCTCCCGCCAGCTCTGGCCGCCTGGCCCGCCGCCTGTCGGCGCACCGCAGCGCCACGCCCGCCACCTGCTCCACCAGGTCGCTGCGCCACTCGCCGCCCACCGTGTCCACGTGCCGCATCACCACTGCCACCGCCTCCGCGCTCGCCCCCCCCGGTCCCACGCCCCCTGCGCGCGGCCTGCCCTTGGAGGCGGCCTCGGCCAGCATGCGGTGCACGGCCTTGACGCTCTTCTGCCCCGTGAGCAGCTGCAGCAGGATGAGCCCCAAGGCGTAGATGTCGGACAGCGTGCTGATCTCGCACGTCTCCACCTCCTCGGGGTCGATGTACCCCGCCGTGCCGCGCACCTTCATGGTGGTGGCCCCGTCCGCCTCCAGCAGGCGCGCCAGCCCCACGTCGCCGATCTTGCTGCCCACGTGCGCGTCCAGCAGGATGTTCTCCGGCTTCAGGTCGCGGTGCACAATGGGCGGCTCGTTCTGGTGCAGGTACAGCAGCGCCGACGCCACCTCCGCCGCAATGCGCAGCCGGTCCGCCCAGCTCAGAGGCACATCATCGGGAGTCGTGGGCGGGCCGAGCTTGTCCTGCAGCGTGCCGCCTGGGAGGAACTCGTAGACGAGCGCCATTTCCTCGACGCAGCAGCCCATGAGCAGCACAATGTTGGGGTGGCGCATGCGGCTGAGCACCTCCACCTCCATGCGGAACTCCTCGGGCCCCTGCCACCCCTGCCCCTCCAGCCGCTTCACCGCCACCGCGCACCCAAGCATCTCGCCACGGAACACCTGCCCGAACGACCCCCTTCCTAGAAGGTTCGCCGCGTTGTACCCCCCAGTGGCGCGCTCCAGCTGCTCCGGAGAGAAGAGCCGGCAGTCAATGCCG
The DNA here is from genome assembly GCA_027943415.1 of Closterium sp. NIES-67. NCBI lineage: Eukaryota > Viridiplantae > Streptophyta > Zygnematophyceae > Desmidiales > Closteriaceae > Closterium > Closterium sp. NIES-67. The sequence goes on from BQMB01001147.1 coordinate 25,713, forward strand.
CCCTCGCTCAGCAGCTGGGCGGCGGAGCGTGGACTGAGTGGGCCGGCGCCAAAGGAGGAGCGGCTGATGGAGAGCCCCCCCCCTGCGCCACTGCCAGCGGTCTGGGAGGAGTGCGCGTGGAAGCGCTGCCACGACATGCGCGTGGAGAAGTCGCGCGAGCGACTGGCAGTGGCAGCGCCCCACTGCATCTCCGTGGACAGCCCTTCAAACGCCCCCGCCCCCGCTGCCCCTGCACCCGCCCACGCCCCAGATGCCCCCGATGCCCCTGATGCCCCTGATGCCGCTGCTGCCCCCGGACCTGCAGGTGCGAAGGCGGGCGTGGAGGCGCCATCTTCGTGGTCGCGACTCCAGTGCCGGGCGTGCGGCCCACTCACGTGCAGCATGCGCTGCTGCGACAGGGACTGCCTCTGCGGGTCATGCCACGTGCATGGGGCAGAGAGGTGGGGGGCGAAACGAACATGCATGGAAGGCACCCCATGGAACATGCATGTGGGCACCCGATGGAACATGCATGTGGGCACCCGATGGAAGGCACCTGATGGAAGGCACCGCGCACAGCGAGCACACACAAACGAGCACAGAGACACGACAGTGAGAAGCGAGCACAATGCATTGTGCACATGAGGCATGCGGGTCGCTGCACAGTGGCACTGACCCCTGATCGGCTCTCTCCCCCCGCTGCATCCACTCCCTTCTCCGCCAGGCGGTTGCTGCTGACAGCTCTGCCCTCCCAGCGCTCCCCCCCCCCTGCGCGCCCTCCTCCTCCTCCTCGTCCAGCCGCGCCAGCTCGTCCGCCAGCGACCGCGACGCACTCCCACCCGCCTCCCCATCCTCCCCCTGCCCCGCCCCTTGTCCCCCCCCAGGCTCCTCCCTCTCCTCCTCCAGCGCCACCAGCGCCACTGCCGCCTCCACGCCGCCGCGCCGCCCCCCACCGTTGAGCGCAGGGGACAGGCGCGCAGCAGCGGCAGCAGAGTCAAGCGCGCTGGTGCTGGACGAGAGCGCGCGCACATGCTCCCTGGAGCCATGCGCGCCCGGCAGCGAGGAGTGGATGGGCGGCAGGCCGGAGGGCCGGGCCATGCCGACATCGGAGGAGCAGCGGCGGAACCTCTCAGCGCTGTGGGGGTCGGCGTCCAGGGACTGCCTTGCTGCACTCGCCACACCCGGCTCCTGCAAGCAATGACGTGCACATGTGAGATGCGACGAACGCAGCAGAGGAGGCTGGCAGGTGACACCCAGCTCCATGGGCTGCTTCAGGGTTTCGCGTGCACCAACGTGCAACACAGACATGCAAGACAATCCCACCACTCACAGGGTGTGAGCTCGCTGACATGGGTGCGAGGGGACTGGCCCCCAGCGGACTGGCCCCCAGCGGACTGGCCCCCACTGACATGGACGACAAGCCGCCTCGCACAGGCGACTCCCACGGCCCCCCTGCTGCCCCGTCTGAGCGCGCTGCTGCCAGCCCCTGAGCGTGCGTGGGCGTGCATGCCCCGGGAGTGCCGGCGCTGGGGGTGGACGTGCTGGACGCCGCAGCGGCGCACTGCGCCACACGCGAGGCGGCGTCCGCCAGGGGGCTGTCAGGGGCGGCCAGCGCGGAGGGGTCGGGCGGAGTGCAGTGAGGCGCGGCAGGCGGCAGGGAGAACTGGCCGCTGGAGGACAGGCTGTGGCTGGGGGAGGAGGCGGGGGCAGAGGCGTCGCTGGCAGCCGACAGCGACGTGGGCATGGTGCGGTGGGGGGCTGCATAAGGGGCAGAGCCATTGTGCTGCGAGTCGGGAGAGGCGGCGCCAGAGTCAGACGACTGCAGTGAGGGCGCGGCAGAGGCGTTGTAGCGACAGCCAATGAAGGGGTTGGGAGGTATGGGGAAGGCAGCTTGTGCCCCTCCCGTGCCGGGCAGCGAGTGCAGCTGCTTGGAGCCCTGCGCCACCATGAGCACACAGGACGGCGGCAGCAGCGCCTGGTAGCCCGATGTGGACGCCGACGACCAGCTCAGCAGCTTCCTGCGCGCAGGGCACAGGGCGCAGGGCACAGGGCACAGGGCACAGGGCACAGGGCACAGGGCACAGGGCACAGGGCACAGGGGGCAGGGCACAGGGCACAGGGGGCAGGGCGCAGGGCACAGGGCACAGGGCACAGGGGGCAGGGCGCAGGGCACAGGGCACAGGGCACAGGGCACAGGGCACAGGGCACAGGGCACAGGGGGCAGGGCGCAGGGCACAGGGCACAGGGCACAGGGCACAGGGCACAGGGCACAGGGCACAGGGCACAGGGGGCAGGGCGCAGGGCACAGGGCACAGGGCACAGGGCACAGGGCACAGGGCACAGGGGGCAGGGCGCAGGGCACAGGGCACAGGGCGCAGGGCACAGGGCACAGGGCACAGGGCGCAGGGCACAGGGCACAGGGGGCAGGGCGCAGGGCACAGGGCACAGGGCGCAGGGCACAGGGCACAGGGCACAGGGCACAGGGCACAGGGCACAGGGCACAGGGCGCAGGGCACAGGGCACAGGGCACAGGGCGCAGGGCACAGGGCACAGGGGGCAGGGCGCAGGGCACAGGGCACAGGGCGCAGGGCACAGGGCACAGGGCACAGGGCACAGGGCACAGGGCACAGGGCACAGGGCACAGGGCACAGGGCGCAGGGCACAGGGCGCAGGGCACAGGGCGCAGGGCACAGGGCACAGGGGGCAGGGCGCAGGGCACAGGGCACAGGGCGCAGGGCACAGGGCACAGGGCACAGGGCACAGGGCACAGGGCGCAGGGCACAGGGGGCAGGGCGCAGGGCACAGGGCACAGGGCGCAGGGCACAGGGCACAGGGCACAGGGCACAGGGCACAGGGCACAGGGCACAGGGCCAGGGCACAGGGCACAGGGCACAGGGCGCAGGGCACAGGGCACAGGGGCAGGGCGCAGGGCACAGGGCACAGGGCGCAGGGCACAGGGCACAGGGCACAGGGCACAGGGCACAGGGCACAGGGCACAGGGCACAGGGCGCAGGGCACAGGGCGCAGGGCACAGGGCGCAGGGCACAGGGCACAGGGGGCAGGGCGCAGGGCACAGGGCACAGGGCGCAGGGCACAGGGCACAGGGCACAGGGCACAGGGCACAGGGCGCAGGGCACAGGGCACAGGGCGCAGGGCACAGGGCACAGGGGGCAGGGCGCAGGGCACAGGGCACAGGGCACAGGGCACAGGGCGCAGGGCACAGGGCACAGGGCACAGGGCACAGGGCGCAGGGCACAGGGCACAGGGCGCAGGGCACAGGGCACAGGGCACAGGGCACAGGGCACAGGGCACAGGGCACAGGGCACAGGGCACAGGGCACAGGGCGCAGGGCACAGGGCACAGGGCACAGGGCGCAGGGCACAGGGCGCAGGGCACAGGGCGCAGGGCACAGGGCACAGGGCGCAGGGCACAGGGCGCAGGGCACATGGCACAGGGGGCAGGGCGCAGGGCACAGGGCACAGGGCACAGGGCACAGGGCACAGGGCACAGGGCACAGGGCACAGGGGGCAGGGCGCAGGGCACAGGGCACAGGGCACAGGGCACAGGGCACAGGGCACAGGGGGCAGGGCGCAGGGCACAGGGCACAGGGCGCAGGGCACAGGGCACAGGGCACAGGGCACAGGGCGCAGGGCACAGGGCACAGGGGGCAGGGCGCAGGGCACAGGGCACAGGGCGCAGGGCACAGGGCACAGGGCACAGGGCACAGGGCACAGGGCACAGGGCGCAGGGCACAGGGCACAGGGCACAGGGCGCAGGGCACAGGGCACAGGGGGCAGGGCGCAGGGCACAGGGCACAGGGCGCAGGGCACAGGGCACAGGGCACAGGGCACAGGGCACAGGGCACAGGGCACAGGGCACAGGGCGCAGGGCACAGGGCGCAGGGCACAGGGCGCAGGGCACAGGGCACAGGGGGCAGGGCGCAGGGCACAGGGCACAGGGCGCAGGGCACAGGGCACAGGGCACAGGGCACAGGGCACAGGGCGCAGGGCACAGGGCACAGGGCGCAGGGCACAGGGCACAGGGGGCAGGGCGCAGGGCACAGGGCACAGGGCACAGGGCACAGGGCGCAGGGCACAGGGCACAGGGCACAGGGCACAGGGCGCAGGGCACAGGGCACAGGGCGCAGGGCACAGGGCACAGGGCACAGGGCACAGGGCACAGGGCACAGGGCACAGGGCACAGGGCACAGGGCACAGGGCGCAGGGCACAGGGCACAGGGCACAGGGCGCAGGGCACAGGGCGCAGGGCACAGGGCGCAGGGCACAGGGGGCAGGGCACAGGGGCAGGGCACAGGGGGCAGGGCACAGGGCACAGGGCACAGAGCACAGGGCACAGAGCACAGGACACAGGGCAGCAACACACACAGGTGAGGCAGAATAAAGAACTCTTTTGTGGTGGATAGAAACAAGAGAGAGGAGCACCCAGACAGCTGAACAACGCATCGTGATCTGGCGCTGCGCTGCTTAAGGCGCCTATGAAAAGCACGGCAATGCGGCAGGTGCCTGTGAAACGAGTGGCGCACTTTCTGGCGGCGATGTAGACGCGCTCCGCGTTGGCTCGTCTGGCGGCGGCACAGAGGCCGTGCTCACGCGAGTCGTTGCGCTCCAACGCCGCACTGCACTGCACCTGAGGCCGCTCACAGGGGGGGCGCGCACATGCACATGCACATGCACACGCACATGCACGTGCACACGCACGTGCACATGCACATGCACACGCACATGCACATGCACATGCACATGCACATGCACACGCACACGCACACGCACACGCACATGCACATGCACACGCACATGCACATGCACACGCACATGCACATGCACATGCACACGCACATGCAGATGCACATGCACACAGGGAGAAGACAGGAGGGCGGAGGGCGTTGCGGCAAGTGGATCACGTGTTTGGGGAAGCGGAGGGGGAGAAACCGGTCGGGTGGGAGCATTAGAATGAGCGACAGGGGAACAGGCGGAGTGAGGAGGAAGAAGGGACGCGGGGACGGAGGGAAGGAGAGGGAGGGAAGGAGAGGGAGGGAAGGAGAGGGAGGGAAGGAGAGGGAGGGAAGGAGAGGGAGGGAAGGAGAGGGAGGGAAGGAGAGGGAGGGAAGGAGAGGGAGGGAAGGAGAGGGAGGGAAGGAGAGGGAGGGAAGGAGAGGGAGGGAAGGAGAGGGAGGGTTTAGAGGGAACGAGGGAAGACGGCATTTGAGCCGCCTCAAAAGTCGTCTCTTTATCCGCGGATTTAATACAGGAAGAATTTTGGTTGCTTGAAAGTGTGCACGTAACGTGCAACAACTTTTGGTTCGCGCGAGGTTACCACCTGCAGGTTCCAAGGCTCCCGAGGACAAACCCGAAGAATGACGGGGCACCTGGGTTTTTTCCGCAGTGCTTTGTTGGCTTACTTCTTATCTAGTTGTGGGCCCGGGTAGGATTTCCCCAGAGTAGATCTCGAGGCTTGGGTGTCTTTTTAAGACCCCTCACTCGGAGGTTTCTTTTTCATTACCAGCGCATGCACTGATGAAGGTGTTGTGGGTTTGATCCCCACCACCGAAACATGTTTGCTTGTTGATTCAATTCAAGGGCCGGTTGAGAAACTTTTTCGAGTTCACCTATTTTCTGAGGGTACAAGTTTTTTTCTAACTGTCAGTCTTTTGCTAACGCGACCTTCCTACGCTACTGCTACTCTTCCATGACAACTGATCCCGGGGATGGTTTAGAGGGAACGAGGATGGTTTAGAGGGAACGAGGATGGTTTAGAGGGAACGAGGACGGTTTAGAGGGAACGAGGACGGTTTAGAGGGAACGAGGGAAGACGGCAAGTTGGGACGGACGGAGGGGAGGGGGGTTGGTGGTGGGGGCGGCGGTGGGCGCACGTGTTTGGCCTTGGCGTAGGCGAGGGTGGGGCGCAGCATCACCTCCACCAGGCGCCGCCCGTGCTCCATGGCGGACTTGCCGTCCACCTCGCTCGCCGGCAGCTCCATCCCGCCTGCTCCCGCCCGCCAACGGCACAAACACCCGCACGCGAGGGGGGGGGGAGGGGGAGGGGGGGGAAGACGGGTAGAGGGGCAGGATTGGAGGGGTCCATCCGTTTCAGTGGAGCGGCGAAACGATGAAGTGGAAAGGCGAGGCGAGGGGTGAGAAAGGGTCGCTGCGTAGTAGATGACGCAACGGCAGGTTGGGCGTTGTAAGGTGCGCGCGACCCGCGCACGAGACACCGATGCGACCCGCGCACGAGACACCGATGCGACCCGCGCACGAGACATTGATGCGACCCGCGCACGAGACACCGATGCGACTCGCGCACGAGACACGGCGGCGGCATGAGGCACGGCGGCGTCGTGTTCGCCCTCGCCGCGTGTCATCGCGACCCCGGAGCCCGACGATCCAGCCACTGCGTCGGACGAAACACGACACACGGCGACCGCACGGGCGCGCTGCAGCAAGCAAGGCGCAAGGAGAGGGGAGCGGGGTGGTGCGGGCGAGAGGGAAGTGCGACGTACGGGAGCAGGGCACTTCGGTCATCACGTGCACCACGAGGATGCTGGGCGGCCGCGATAGCACTAGCGATGGCGACTGCGACTGCGATAGCGCTTGCGCGTGCGCGATGGCGAGGCAGAGCGCGTCCTTGGTCTGGTCCTTGTACTTGGTCACCTCCACCACCCACGTCGCCGACCCGTCCATCGCTCCCGCGACGCGCGAGAGCAACTCGACTGCCGTGATGCAACGGTCATGAGACGTCTAACTAACAAGGCTTGGGCAATGGACCGAACGGTCCGCTAAGGATTAGGGTAAACAGTTGGGCGGGAAAGGGAGTGAGCACCAGTTGCTGACCTAAGCAGGTGGCTCCACAAAGGCCGGCACCTCCTGGCACATATCTAGCACAGCTGGGGACGAAGAGCAATCTGCACTTCTCAAATAACATATTTGCCAAAAATTCACATCATGCTAAGGGTACTCTAAACACAAGCATCACCATCTTCTCAAGAAGGTGATCCATACATCATGCAGAGAGCAAATAATGCCTTCTGATTTCATCCTGAATTCTCGATTCATATCCTGATATGGGGAATAGGGATATGAGAGATGTGGATATGGAGGATAGGGATGTGCGCGACAGGGATACAGGGGATTGGGATATGGTATCAAACCTAGAATTTTAATAATAATAGAGTTAGAGAGTACATGCACATATACCTAAACGTTGTACCCTCTAGGAGGTTACTGTTAACGTAGAAACGAATGATTACTAGAGGTGGAAACCTAGAACAAATACTAGTTGGTTGTACTCACTAGAAGCATACCTCAGTCTAGCCTATAACTTCTACATAGATAATATGTATAAGTTGACACACCCCCTAGGCTAGACAAGGGGTGAAACTAAACAAGAAGCAAACAGCTCAGGGCGGCACTACTAGTCCAACCACTGAGGCAGGGGTCTGGAGACCAGTCAGCAAGAATACAACCAAAACTGAAGCAAGCCAGGGTGGCACTACTAGTCCAGCCACTGGAGGTAAGGCCACAAGGCCAGTCTGACAAGCATATATAATAGAGAGTACACAATCAGGATCCTAACAGGGGAGCAGCTATAGGAACAAGACCAAGCTGTACACAGTGCCGCTGATGATCTTTAGGCGCAAGCGCCTTAGTAAAGATATCAGCTGTGTTGGCACCTGAGCTAGGCCGCTCACCTAAGTCTGTGAGCAAGAAGGTCAGCCAGCGGAGCTCCTGTGCCGCCATGGCACCAGCGTAGATCTCAGCCTCACAGCTAGACTGAGCCACAGACGACGAGCGAGTGGATCTCCAAGAGATAGCACCCGAACCAAGGCTGAAACAGTAGCCCTGCGACGACCTGAGCGTCTCAGCGTCGTCTGCCCAAGAAGCGTCTGTGTGCCCAGTAAGGACCACTGGCCTGCGTCCTCCTAGCACTAACCCCATGCCTGATGTACTAGCAAGATAACGCAAAACCCTCTTAGCGGCAGACCAGTGCTGAGGTCGGTGTCTGCCTGTAGCCACAAAGCGAGCCAGGATGCTGAGAGGGTATGCGAGATCTGGGCGAGTGCAAGTCATCAGGTACATGAGGCAACCCACCAGCTCTGCGTAGGGGCCACTGGGCTCTACTGGCTCCTCAGGAACGGGAGCAGAGAGCCCATGGTCTACGGGTAGAGGTGTGGGCTGTGCGGAGGAGAACTGAAGACCGAACCTCTGAAGGACCTGACGCACCAAGTGTGACTGGGTCAGAGTGATGGTGCGTGCTGCTCTGTCCCTAGAGATCTGCAGGCCAAGATAGCGACGCAGCTCTCCAAGGTCAGTGCAGGTGTGTCTCTTCAGCAGCTCAGCCTTCACAGAGGCCAGTGCGTCCCTGTCAGGAGTAGCGAAGACCAGGTCGTCTACGTAGACAAGGATGTAGAACGGAGTCTGGCCGGAACGCACAAACAGTGAAGGGTCAGCAGAGGACGGAAAGAACTGCAGGTCTGCTAACGTGGCACGTAGCGTGTCGTGCCACTCGCGGGGAGCCTGACGCAGGCCGTAGACCGGGCGCCTGAGAAGCCACTGGGTCCCAGGAGGGAAGGTACCAGTGAAGCCCTGTGGTCGGCGCAGGTAGACCTGCTCGTGTAGGCTGCCCTGAAGAAAGGCAGTAGAGAAGTCGAGGGAGTGAAGCTCGTAGTCACGCTGTGCTGCTACGTGTAGCAGCGCCCGAAGAGTGGTCATCTTCGGGGTCGGGGCGAAGGTCTGGAAGAAGTCAACCCCCTCGCGCTGACTGAAACCTCTGGCCACGTAGCGCGCCTTGAAGACAGGCGGCTCTCCAGGGGGGCGCTTCACCTTGAAGAGCCACCGACCATCGACTACGTTCACCCCAGGCGGGGGAACTGCGTCGACGTAAGTGCCGGTGGATCTCCAAGATGCCATCTCCTGCTCCATGGCAGCTATCCACTGAGAGGACCAAGGTCCCGAGGTGGCCTCAGCGTAGGTGCGAGGGGTCGGGATGTCGAAGGCGTCTGGGTCACCCTCAGGGACTAACAGCATGGAGCAGAGATGGGGAGCAGCCTCGGAAAGGAAAGCCAGCTCGTACTGCCTGTCCTCTAGGACGTCACTGCCAAGGGCAGGAGCTCCCCCGACGGACAGAGGACGGGTAGGGTCAGAGACCAGAGCGGTAGCGTAGTCAAGGCGGCGGGTAGAAGCGAAGTCAGCGACAGCAGCGACAAGCGCGTCAAGGCGCGAGACAGGAACAGCAGGGTCGGTAACAAGAGAGGCAAGGACCCGAGGGACAAGGGGACGAGCAGCACGGAGGTAGTCAGAGAACGGAGGAGGTGCAACAGCAAGGGATGAGGGAGGAGGGGACGGGAGGAGGGGAGGACGAGACGAGTGGGAACGGAGCAACATAGGGTGGGTGGGCAGGACAGGAGAGACGGGACGAGCACGGGAGGGACGGCGAGCCCAAACGTGAGACGGAGGGGTAGGGTCAGGGGACAGCGGAGGAGACACAGGAGGGGAACGAGGAGGAAGACGGGCCGGAGACGAGTCTGGCGGCGGGAACACAGGACCGTAGACAGGGAGGTCAGGAGGCGGTGGGGGAGACACCGGCGCGCGGTCCGGGGAGGGAAGGCCGAGCAGGCGGAGAGCGGAAACCGGCGGCGACGGCTGCTGCGGCGGCGACGACGGCTGGGCCGGAACTCTCGGACCAGCAGAGGCAGAACGACCGTCGGCAGAACACTCAACAGCAGCACCCCCAGAACCAACACCCCCAGAGCGAGAACCCCCTCCAACACCAGCGGCACCCCCAGAAGCCGCAGGACGAACACCCTCCTCCACACCAGCACCCCCAGGGGCCGAGAGCAGCGGCGGCAGTGGCGGCAACGGCTGCGGCGGCGGCGACAGCGGCGACGGCTGCGGCAGCGACAGCGGCGGCGGCGACGACGAAAGCGGCGACGGCTGCGGCGGCGACGGCGACGGCGGCGGCAGCGGGGTCGGCGACTGCGACAGTGGGGGCGGAGGCACCGGGGAAGGGGGACGCGGCAAGGACGGACCGGGGGTACCACCAGAGTCAGCAGACTCCTCAACGGGGACAACCGACGGGAGGGGAGTGACGTGGGAGACACCAGACGGGGCAGGACGAGGCGGGAGAGGGGCAGGGGCTACCGGGGGAGAGGGAGCAAGGAAAAGGGGGGGGCAACTGGGAGACCTCGGTGAGGGAAGCGGCGGTAGAAGGAGACGGACTCATCAAAGGTGACGTCACGAGAGTGGAGGAAGCGGTGAGACGGCGGGTGGTAGAAAAGCCAGTCAGACGAGTCCAGGGGGAAACCGAGGAAGACACAGGGGACAGTGCGGGCAGTGAGCTTGTCCGTGCCAGAGGCACGAACGTGAGCAAGGCAGCCCCAGACGTGGAACGCAGACGCGTCACCGGGGGACCCGGTCCAAAGGAGGGTCGGCGAAACCTGCGGCCGCTGGGAGCGTGGCCACAGGTTAAGCTGGTGAGCCGCGTAGCGAACAGCGAACGGCCACAGAAAATGGGGGGCATCGGCATGGATCATGGAGGTACGGGCGACCTCCATGACCAAGCCGATGCGGCGCTCAGCAACCCCATTCTGCTGTGGCGAGTCCGGCAACGTGTACGACTGGGTGATGCCCTCCGCACGACAGAACTGTCCAAGCCGACCAGAGGCGAACTCGCCGCCACGGTCGGAGTGGAGACACAACACGGGGAGACCGCGGTGGAGACGCGCAGCCACAACCCACGGGAGAAGAACGTCGGGCACGTCGGCCTTCCGCTCCAGGGGAAACACCGTGGTGTAGCGCGTGTAGTCGTCGACAAGCACAAGGAAGTAGCGCTCACCGCGCGGTCCGGGGACGGGGGCAGGGCCCCAAACGTCCAAGTGCAGGGTCTGAAGGGGGCAGTAGCAGGACGCAGCGAGGAGGAGTGAGGAGCACGGCGGAGCCGACCCTCGACGCAAGGCGTGCACGGTGGCGCAGTCGAGGGAGGAAGGGCAGGGAGCGACGCGGGGAGACCTAAGACAAGACCGTGCTGGGACATGTGACGCAGACGCGGGAGAGCAGGGTGACCTAAGCGGTGGTGCCAGAGAAGGGAGGGGTGAGTGAGGGACCGACACGAGCAAGCTGCAGCGACCTGGGAGGACGCACCAACCGGGGGGGAAGCAGTGTGTAGGGTAAACAGACCGGACACCGGGTCCCGGGGGAACGTCGCAAGGGGGAACCTGAGACAGCCTCAGAACAGACAGCGAATCGCTCGTGCCCGGGGAACGTGGTGGTGACGCCGAGGTCCTGGAGACAGCCGACACCAACCAGGTTCCTGGAGAACGAGGGAACATGGAGGCCAGTAAGGGAGCCCGAGGGAACTGCCGGACAGGGAAGGGACGTAGAACTGCGCGCGACGACCGGACCCGCAGAGGGGTCAGCGAGAGAGACAACAGCAGGTGCAGCAAGCGGCGTGAGCGTGGAACGGTCGCGGAAGAAGCAGGCAGAAGCACCAGAGTCGAGAGTGAAGGACAGCGACGCAGTGGCGGGGGCCGGGGACGGAGCCGGTGCAGCGACTAGACTAGGCAACCTACGCAGTCCTACGCCTGTCGCAGCAGGGGAAGCTAAGCTACACAAGGGTGAAACACCTAAACTAGAGTACACAGGGTAGTAAGATCCATCAACACTAGAAGCGTCAGCATACAAAGCATGCAAAGCAACACCTATCTGATCCATGTCTAACTCAAAGATCGGCACGCCCTGGCGGAGCAGGCTGTGCCAGTCAGGGAGGTCCGGGGCCGGGCCAAAGCGACGACGAAAAAGATCGTCGAGGCGGCGGAAACAGCGGGCGGTCGGGTGCGGGCGGCGGCACAGAGTGCCGCGGAGAGGCCCGGTCTGAAGCTGGTACTGGCAGGTCACAGCACTGGAGCCGCTGGTAGACGCCAAGCTGCGCGGGCCGCCACCACGGCCACCGCCTCCGGAGGTGCCGGGCCAACCAGGCGGGAGACGAGCCCACGGCTGCGGCGGGTGCTGCTGGGACGGCGGCTGCGGCTGGGGCTGGTCCTGCTGCTGCTGGGACTGCTGCTCCTGCCCACCGGTGGTAGTCCCCTCAGGCAGACTACCGTCACCACCACCACGACCACTACCACCTGCGTCACCACCCCTACCTCCCTGGCGGCCACGGCCACCGCGACGCGAGCGCTGCTGCGGGTGGACAGCAGCAGCCGTCTCGGTAAGAGGGGTCGCCGTGGCGACCGCAGCCGAAACGTCAGTGAACGTGCACGGGGATGGGGCACAGCCGTGAAAGATAGAGACTGGCGGCGCACCGCTCGACTGAGCGATAGTGCGCTGGCGAGTCTCGATCTCAGTGAGGGTGTCGACAAAGGCGGTCAGGGTGAGGTCACCCGGGTGCTGGCTAAGAAAGTGGTCGCGAGCACTAGCGAGGCGGTCTGGCAGGCGCATAGCGATAAAATAGAGCGTCATGCAGAAAGGAGGGGGGAGCGCAGTGAGCTGGGCAGCAGTGCTGGCAGTGCGATAGCGAGTCTCTAGGGCACGCAAATGAGTGGCAAAATCTGCGACAGTAGGGAAGGCAGCCAGGTCTGGGAACAGCATCGGAAAGAGCAAGCGGCCAGCAGAAGCGGAGGCAGGGGTGGAATAGCGAGCAATAACGGCGTCTAAATAAGCTTTGGCCGTTTCAACAGTAGCAAAACGCGAGCGCTCAGACACAGGGAGGGCGTGACTAATAGCAACCTGAGCTACTGCATCGCGTGAGTCCCAGATCGCACAGGCCAGCGCAGCAGTAGAGAAAGCCTCACGGTCATCAGAGGAGGGGTCAGCAGGGAGGGGAGTAGGTGCAGGGGGACGGGGGAGCAAGCCATCAGCATGGACAACCAGAGAGTGGCCATCCTGGCGCTGACCTGTAAGCTGGCGGCGAAGATCGGAGAGCCAGGCGGCGAAGTCAACCGCGTGGCCCTCAGCGTCCAGGCGGAGCACAAAGTCAGCCATCGTGCAGGGTCAGCGGCACAGCTCCTCAGCGACACAGCGGCACAGCAGCACAGCTCCTCAGCGGCACAGGAGCACAGCGGCGCGGGGACACGGCGGTAGCACTCTCCAGTAGGGCAGCAGCTAGGCGTCCCAGCGCAGGCAAGCAGAAGACACAGGGCCCGAGAGGACACGGCAGGCCGAGCAGGGGAGGCGGGCAGGTGCTCTGGGGCCGGGCTGGTGCTGGGAGGGGCCAGGCTGGTGCTGCTGGGGCCGGTCGGGCACGAGGAGGGGCCGGGCAGCGCTGAGGAGAGGCCGGGCGGCGCTAGGAAGGGGCCGGGCGGCACTAGGAGGAGGCCGGGCGGCACTAGGAGGAGGCCGAGCGGCACTAGGAGGAGGCCAGGCGGGCGAGCGCTAACAGCAGGCGCGACAGGGGCCAGCGGGCGCGACGGGGCCTAAGGGGCGCGACGGGGCCCAGCGGGCACGACGGGGCCCAGGGGGGCGCGACGGGGCCGAGGAGGCGCGACGGGGACCAGCGGGCACGACGGGGCCCAGGGGGGCCGCGACGGGGCCTAACGGGCGCGACGGGGCCCAGGGGGGGCGCGACGGGGCCTAGCAGGCGCGACGGGGCCTAGGAAGCGCGAAGGGGCCCAGCGGGCGCGACGGGGCCTAGGAGGGGCGCGACGGGGCCGAACGGGCGCGACGGGGCCCAGAGGGGGGGGACGCGACGGGGCTTAGGAGGCGCGACGATGCCTAGGAGGCACGACGGGGCTCAGCGGGCTCGACGGGGCCCATGGGGGGCGCGACGGGGCCTAGGCGGCGCAACGGGGCCCAGCGGGGGCGCGTTAGGGCCTAGGGGTCGCGACGGGACCCAGCGGGCGCGACGGGGCCTAGGGGGAGCGCGACGGGGCCTAGGAGGTGCGACGGGGCCCAGCGGGCACGACGGGGCCCAGGGGGGGCGCGACGGGGCCTAACGAGCGCGACGGGGCCCAGGGGGGGCGCGACGGGGCCTAGGGGGCGCGACGGGGCCTAGGAGGCGCGACGGGCGGAAGCGGTAGGCGGGGGGATCCTAACCTAAGCGTGATACCATGTTAACGTAGAAACGAATGATTACTAGAGGTGGAAACCTAGAACAAATACTAGTTGGTTGTACTCACTAGAAGCATACCTCAGTCTAGCCTATAACTTCTACATAGATAATATGTATAAGTTGACAGTTACCCTATACAGTCTATACAAACATGATCAATAAACATGTTTGACACACCCCCTGGACTGCATAGGGGAATGTCCTAGATAAGCAGCTCAGGGCGGCACTACTATGTCAGAAACCCAGCCACTAACCACTGGGTTAAAAGGGCTTGTTGAATAGCGGGTAAGTGCGCCCATAGCCCCCCAGGCTCTGCACATGTGGCCCTTCCCCGAGGATCTCAAGGGCAACCCCAGCGGGTCACTCAACACCCCCCCCCCCGCTGGGATAGGTGGAAGACACGAGCGCCTCTGCAGCGCTGGCACCGGGAGTTGAACCCAAGACCTTTGGCTCTGATACCATATTAAACAGTGAAATTGATAATTGAGAGGAAGAGAGTACACAAACATATACCTAACAGTTGTACTCTCTAGAAGATGACCCTATACAGTCTATACAAGCATGATAACTAAACATGTTTGACATACTAGTCCAGCCTCTGAGACAAGGGTCTAAAAGACCAGTCAGAAGGAGTACAGACAAGACAAGAACAAGTACAGGGCGGCACTACTAGTCCAACCACTGTGAGAGGACACAAGTCCAGTCTGAGTGTACACATATATATAGAGGACAGTACAAAGTCAAGGCCCGAGTAAGTGAGCGACTACAGGAACCAGACCAAGCTGTACACAGTGCCGCTGATGATCTTTAGGCGCAAGCGCCTTCGTAAAGATATCAGCTGTGTTGGCACCGGAGGCCAAGTGTACTACGCGCGCCTGGCGACGCTGCTGTAGCTCGCGCAGGAGGAAGTAGCGCAGCTGGATGTGCTTCGCTCTACCCTCGAGTCGAGGCTCCTGACACAGGAGGATCATGGCCCTGTTGTCAGCGTACAAGACCGGGGCAGAGCTAGGCCGCTCACCTAAGTCAGTGAGCAAGAAGGTCAGCCAGCGGAGCTCCTGTGCCGCCATGGCACCGGCGTAGATCTCAGCCTCACAGCTGGACTGGGCAACAGACGAGGAGCGGGTAGCTCTCCACGAGACAGCACCTGAGCCAAGGCTAAAGCAGTAGCCCTGGGAAGACCTGAGCGTCTCGGCGTCGTCTGCCCAAGAAGCGTCTGTGTGTCCAGTAAGGACCACTGGCCTACGTCCGCCTAGCACTAACCCCATGCCCGATGTACTTGCAAGATAACGCAAAACCCTCTTAGCGGCAGACCAGTGCTGAGGTCGGTGTCTGCCTGTGGCCACGAAACGAGCCAGGATGCTGAGAGGGTATGCGAGATCTGGGCGAGTGCAAGTCATCAGGTACATGAGGCAACCCACTAGCTCAGCGTAAGGACCACTGGGATCTACCGACTCCTCAGGAACTGGAGCGGAGAGTCTGTGGTCCAGAGGAAGAGGGGTGGGCTGTGCAGAGGAGAACTGAAGGCCGAACCTCTGAAGGACCTGGCGCACCAAGTGTGACTGAGTCAGGGTGATGGTGCGCGCGGCTCTGTCTCTGGAGATCTGCAAGCCAAGGTAACGGCGCAGCTCTCCAAGGTCAGTGCAGGTGTGTCTCTTCAGCAGCTCTGCCTTCACGGAGGCCAGTGCGTCCCTGTCAGCAGTGGCAAAGACCAGGTCGTCTACGTAGACAAGGATGTAGAACGGAGTCGGGCCAGCACGAACGAAGAGCGAGGGGTCTGCAGAGGACGGAAAGAACTGCAGGTCAGCAAGGGTAGCACGCAGCGTGTCGTGCCACTCACGAGGCGCCTGGCGCAGGCCGTAGACTGGACGCCGCAGAAGCCACTGGGTCCCAGGGGGGAAAGTGCCAGTAAAGCCCTGAGGACGACGCAGGTAGACCTGCTCGTGAAGGCTGCCCTGAAGGAAGGCAGTGGAGAAGTCGAGGGAGTGAAGCTCGTAGTCACGCTGAGCCGCTACGTGTAACAGAACCCGAAGAGTAGTCATCTTCGGCGTAGGAGCGAAAGTCTGAAAGAAGTCCACCCCCTCGCGCTGACTGAAGCCTCTAGCCACGTAGCGCGCCTTGAACACAGGCGGCTCTCCAGGAGGGCGCTTCACCTTGAAGAGCCAACGGCCATCGACCACGTTCACCCCAGGTGGGGGAACTGCGTCGACGAAGGTGCCGGTGGATCTCCAAGATGCCATCTCCTGTTCCATGGCAGCTATCCACTGAGAGGCCCAGGGTCCCGAAACCGCCTCAGCGTAAGTACGAGGGGTCGGGATGTCGAAAGCGTCTGGGTCACCCTCAGGGACTAGCAGCATGGAACAGAGATGGGGAGCAGCCTCGGACAGGAAAGCAAGCTCAAACTGGCGGTCCTCCAGGACGTCACTGCCGAGGGCAGGAGCACCCCCGACAGACGGAGGACAGGCAGGGTCAGAGACAAGAGCGGTGGCGTAGTCAAGGCGGCGGGTAGAGGCGAAGTGAGCGACCGCAGCGACAAGGGCGTCAAGACTCGACACTGGAACAGACGGGTCGGTAACGAGAGAGGCAAGGACCCGAGGAACAAGAGGGCGAGCGGCACGAAAGTAGTCAGACAGAGGAGGAGACGCAACGACAAGAGAGGACGGAGGAGGAGACGGGAGGAGGGGAGGACGAGACGCGTGGGACCGGAGCAACATAGGGTGAGAGCGCGGGACGGGGGAGACAGGACGAGCACGGGAGGGGCGGCGAGACCAGACGTGAGAGGGGGGCGTCGGGTCAGGAGACAGAGGAGGGGACACTGGTGGGGAACGAGGGGGAAAACGAGCCGGGGACGAGTCCGGCGGAGGGAACACGGGGCCGTAGACGGGAAGAGGAGGAGACGGCAGGAGAGGAACAGGCACAGGGTCAGGGGACGGAAGGCCGAGCAGACGGAGGGCGGACACCGGCGGGGACTGCTGCTGCGGCGACACAACACCAACGCCAGGGCCACAAGCTGCGCGACGGAGAACGCCCGAACCCTCCACACCGGCACCCCCAGAAGGGACACACCCAGAGCCCGAAACCCCGCGAGCACCGGTACCACCCCCAGGCCCGCCGGGACAAGCCACGACAGGAGCCCCGGGACTAGTACCCACCTCAACGCCAGCACCCCCAGAGTCCACAAACAGCGGCAGCGACGACGGCGGCGGCGGCGGCGGCGGCGGCTGCAGCGACGGCCGCGACGGCGGCGGCGGTGGAGACGACGGCTGCAGCAGCTGCGGCGACGGCGGCTGCGGAGGCGGTGGAGGAGGAGACACCGGGGGAGGGGCAGACGGCGAGGACTGCGCCGGAGGACTACCAGAGTCAGAAGACTCGTCGACCGGGACGACCGACGGGAGGGGGGTGACGTGAGACACACCAGAGGGGGCCGGACGGGGGGGCGGGGGGGGGGGAGGGGCAGGGACCACCGGGGTAGGAGGGACCAGGAATAGGGGGGGAGTAACCGGGGGACCACGGTGAGGGAAGCGGCGGCAAGGCGGTCAGGGAGGCGGGTGGCAAGGAGGTAGAGGGTAGAGGTCATGGGAGGCTGGTGGACTCTAAGCTGTGCATCAGTGCAGGCAGCGCGCCAGGTCTCATCTATCGAGCGCAGGTGGGCAGCGAGGTCAGAGACAGTGGGGAAAGACGCAAGGTCAGGAAAGAGCAGGGGGAGGATCAGGCGACCCACTGAGGCAGCAGGAGGGGTAGAATAGCGCTTGATGACAGCATCGAGGTAGGCCTGGGCAGTAGTAATGGTTCTAAAGCGAGGGCGCTCAGGGGGGGGGAGGGCATTGCTAATGGCGAGCTGAGCAAGGGCATCGCGGGAAAGCCAGACAGAGCGGGCAAGGGCAGCGGCGGCAGTGGACTCGCGCTCAGCGGGCGTGGGATCAGCGGGCAGCATAGCAGGGGGGTCAGGGCAGGGGAGCATACCGTCTAGGTGGTCAGAAAGCGGGTGGCCGTCCTGCCGCTGACCAGTGAGGTGGCGGCGGAGGTCAGCCAACCACGCCTCGAACTCCAGAGGCTGACCCTCAGCATCAAAACGAAGCTCAGCAGCCATCAGGGGCAGTGTAGGACAGTAGAGTGCGGTGTAGTGCTGTGCAGTGCAGTGCAGTACGGTGCAGGGCGGTGCAGTGCAGTGCAGTGCGGTGCAGTGCGGTGCAGGGCGGTGCAGTGCGGTGCAGTGCGATGCAGTGCGGTGCAGTGCGGCGCAGGGCGGTGCAGTGCGGTCCAGTGCGGTGCAGTGCGGTGCAGTGCGGTCCAGTGAGGTGCAATGTGGTGCAAGGCAGGGCAGGGAAGTGCAGGAGAGTGCAAAGCGGTGCGGGGAAAGGGGGACAGTACCAGGAAGTATGTAGGGCCGGGGCAGGCTCGACGGGACGGGGCAGGCGCGACGGGGCCGGGCAGGCGCGACGGGGCCGGGCAGGCGCGACGGGGCCGGGCAGGCGCGACGCGGGGCCGGGCGGCAGCGACGAGGCCGGGCGGCAGCGACGGGGCCGGGCGGCTGCGACGGGGCCGGGCGGCAGCGACGAGGCCGGGCGGCTGCGACGGGGCCGGGCGGCAGCGACGAGGCCGGGCGGCTGCGACGGGGCCGGGCGGCTGCGACGGGGCCGGGCGGCTGCGACGGGGCCGGGCGGCAGCGACGAGGCCGGGCGGCTGCGACGGGGCCGGGCGGCAGCGACGAGGCCGGGCGGCTGCGACGGGGCCGGGCAGGACACAGCAGGGCCGGGCGAGGGCGACGAGGCCGGGCAGGCGGGACGGGGCCGGGCGGGTGCGACAGGGGCCGAGCGGCTGGGACAGGGGCCGGGCGGGCGCCACGGGGCCGAGCGGCTGCGACGGGGCCGAGCTGGGGCGACGGGGCCGAGCAGGTGTGACGGGGCCCAGGAGGGGCACTACAGGGCCCTGGAGGGGCGCGACGGGGGGCCCAGGAGGGGCGCGACGGGGCCCAGGGGCGCTACGGGGCCCAGGGAGGAGCGCGGCAGGGCCCAGGAGGGGCGCTAAGGGGCCCAGGGAGGAGCGCGGCAGGGCCCAGGAGGGGCGCTAAGGGGCCCAGGAGGGGCGCGACGGGGGCCTGGGAGGGGGGGCTACCAAGCCCAGGAGGGGCGCGACAAAGCCCAGAAGGGGCGCTACGAAGCCCTGGAAGGGGCGCGACGGGGCCTGGAGGGGCGCTACGATGCCCTGGAAGGGGCGCGACGGGGCCTGGGAGGAGCGCGACGGGGCCTGGGAGGAGCGCGACGGGGCCTGAGAGGAGCGCGACAGGGCCCAGGAGGGGCGCGAAGGGGCGCGACGGGGCCCTGGAGAGGCGCTAGGGGGCACGACGGGGCCCTGGAGGGGCGCTACGGGGCCCAGGAGGGGCGCGACGGGGCCCTGGAGGGGCGCTACAGAGCCCAGGAGGGGCGCGACGGGGGCCTGGAGGGGCGTTACGAAGCCCTGGAAGGGGGGCGCGACGGGGCCTGGAGGGGCGCTACGAGGCCCTGGAAGGGGCGCGACGGGGCTAGGGGGGGGGGGGGGGGGGGGGGGGGTCGCGCCTGGGCTCAGGAGGGGCGAGGCTAGGCTAGGAGACGCGACGGGAGGAGCGGAAGCGGTAGGTGGGGGGGGGGTCGAAACCTACGCGTGATACCATATCAAACCTAGAATTTTAATAATAATAGAGTTAGAGAGTACATGCACATATACCTAAACGTTGTACCCTCTAGGAGGTTACCCTATACAGTCTATACAAACATGATCAATAAACATGTTTGACATATGGGGGATGGGGAGATGGGGATAGGGATATGGGGGATGGGAAGGCTTGGTATAGAGATGTAGGGGAAAGGGAAACATGAGATAGGGATATTGGGGATAGGGATACATGGGATAGGGATGTGTGGGATAGGAACATGGGAGACGGGTGTTAAATTATATATTGTGTTATATTATTGGAAGGCTTGGTAGGTTCGAACTCTACAATAGAGGGGATCCTTGTATCCCACTCTCTTTCTATTCTTTCTCTTTGTTGTGATAAATTCATACTTAAGTATTTCTGTAAGTAGTTCCGATAGATATTGTCGAGTTACACTGTAGATATCATTCGTAGAATGACATCAGCAAATAGCGCTCGTCTGGATGGTTACGTCAGCATGCCGTTTTCAGTCACGCGAACAGTCGCGTTCCTTTCAGCAGCGGTTAGAGCACATAGCACATATAGCTCGAACAGGTACATCACCGAATAGGTACTTCTAGTAGATATAAAAGTAGCTTGTACAACTTCAATTGTTAATTTGTTCTTCAGTAAATTCTGGTCAACACTTTACAAGTTCTAAGACTTCCGCTGTCTTACTAGTCTACCATTTCAGCAAAGATTCTTAGATAAGTCTTTTAAGTATCGCAAGGCTATAACACTGTGTAAGGAATTTTATTCTTTACCGGGTTGTATTGCAATCGCGTACACCCGAACTCTCGGAACACTAGGCTCGGTCCGTTTCCGTCGCGACCCCGAGGCACGCCCGCGCCGCCTCCGACCCTTTCGACCGCGCTTGTACCCAACCTAGCCCTCCGGCTTCGTCGCCTAGCTAGAGCTCTCGCTATATAATGCTAGGCTAGCATTCTTGTACTCGTCATGATTATTCCGCGCACTCTCAGTTATTATTCATAACATCTGGTATCAGAGCTACTTTCCTGGTTCACCCCGCTTTCTCAGGGTAGTTTATTTCCAAGGCGTGGTTAACCCTGCGGGGCTGCAAAGCGGTTGTCCGTGAGCTAGAGTTATCAGCTCACACAACTACGATAGCGTTTGCGCCCCCTACGGTTTCTTACCACGGCCTTCCCCCTGCCCGAAAGGCGTAGCATTCGCATCATGTCCCAGGCCCAGCTAGACGAGGTCATGGCTCAGATGCAGGCAATGCAAGCCCAGATGGCGAGTTTGAACAGTGAAGTCGTGAGACTTCGGACGGAGAACACCGGGCTTCGCCAGACGCGTGGTGAAGCGCGTCAGGAGTCGCCTGGAGTCGCCGAAGACGAGGTCAAACAAGGTGCCGACGACGCAGCGAGCGAAACCGTTCTTGACGAGCTCGCACGGGAGTTGGAGCAGGACGATGTGCGCACTGTGACCGTAACGAAGATAAAACTCAAGCCAGCAACACCGCCCCCGTTCAACCCTTCGGACAAGGCGACGACGGTGCAAGGGTGGCTGTTCAGCATGGAGCTGTTCTTCACGGCGGCAAGTGTACAAACGGATAACGCGCGCATTAATTATGCCGTGTCGCTGCTTCGAGGACAGACGTTGGATTGGTGGCGCCGACAGTTGGCGATTGGGACTCCGGCAGGAGTGAAGCAGGCGAAGGACGGGACTTCGGACTCTTCAAACCAACAGGCAGAAGCAATATTCGGTACGACCACGATTCGCACGTGGAAACAGTGGGGCACAGCTCTGCGAGCTCGTTTTGAGCACTCATCCGCCTCAGACGACGCTCGCATGAAGCTGCGCAACTGGCGGCAGGTGACTACTGTTCAATATTACACTGCGTCGTTCTCGGCACTTGCAGACCAAGTCGACGACCTCAGCGAAGCGGAAAGGCGGGACAAATACGTTAGCGGGCTGCATTTCGATATTCAATACGAGTTGCAGCAGTCCCGTCCCAAGACGTTCGATGAAGCTGTCCAGCTGGCGTCAGCAGCCGATGCACTGCAGCAGTGGGCGAGAAAGAACAGGGATGTTGGTCGTTTTCGTGGACAGTCTCCCCGCCCCACGGTCAATGGCGTGTCAGCGCCCGATGAAATATTTCACGGGCTATGCTTTCGATGTGACAAGCCAGGTCACCGAGCTAAATACTGCCCGGCGGCGCCCAAGAAGACGAAGAACGACAAGGAGAAGCCGGGAAATGGGAAAAGTCAGTAGCAGACGGGCCCCCTACTGACGAGGCTTTGTCGCCCGAACTTCAGCGTTCCCACCAAGTTGTGGTACCGATACACGCTATCGACCGCACTCGGACGAATAACGGGAGCGAACCTGAAGATCACCCTGTGCTGGTCGAAGGCAAGGTTAACGGCAAAAAAATAAAATTATTTGTGGATGGCGGAGCTAGTCACAGTCTCATACACGTAACAACGGCGAAGCAGTTGAAGCTAACGTTGGAAAAATGTCTTCCCGAAATCGACGCGCGCCTGGTGGACGGAACTCCAAAGCAATTCGAGAACGAGCGCGCATGGTGCGGATGAAGTGTGGCGACGACTTCGGATTCAGCATGCCCATGCTGGCCACGACGCTGGACGGCTGCGACATTCTGCTTGGGCGTGATTGGCTGCGAAAATACAACCCGAGGATTGACTGGACAATTGGCGAATGCAGCGTGCACTGTGCAAACGGGTGGCGCGTACTTCCGAGCTGGCGCGGGAGGGATCCGGTGTCGACACGCGTCAACGCCATCACCCTCCAGCGAGCAGTTAAAAAAGGAGCCGATCTGTACGCCGTCCACCTGGCTGAAGCAACGGTCGATGACACGCCAAAGGACATCGACACACTTTGTGCCGCGTGTCAAAATTGACCTGGAACCCGGCGCGCAGCCTACAGTCAGGACCCAGTGGCGGCTGACTCAGCCCGAACTCACGGAGTTGCGGAGCCAGCTGGACTACCTCTTGGAGAAGGGGTTCATTAGGCCCAGCACGTCCCCGTTCGCGGCACCAATCCTGTTCACGCCAAAGAAAGACGGCGGGCTGCGAATGTGCATCGACTACCGGGCGCTGAATCGGCGAACCATTAAGTCTCGCTACCCAATCCCACTCGTGGACGATCTTCTCGATCAACTTCGCGGAGCTCGCTTTTTCTCGAAAATCGACTTACGCGGCGGTTACCATCAGATCCGAGTCTTCGCTGACGACTGCCACAAGACGGCGTTCCGAACCCGATATGGCAGTTACGAGTGCACCGTGATGCCCTTTGGCCTCACGAACGCGCCCTCCACATTCCAACTCACCATGAATGGCGTCTTCCGAGATCTACTCGACAAGTGTGTCATCGTCTACCTTGATGACATTCTGATATACAGCACAACACAGGAACAGCACCTCAAGGACCTCGAGCAAGTTTTCCAGCGGCTGCAAGAACACCGCCTCATTACGAAGGGCTCTAAGTGCGAGTTTCTAAAACCCGAACTGGAATTTTTGGGACATGTGGTGGGAGCGGACGGCATCAAAATCGACCCGAAGAAAATCACCACGATTCGCGACTGGAAGCCGCCGACGAATTTACAGGAGCTGCAGAGTTTTCTCGGGTTCGTTAATTACGTCCGGAGGTTTATCCCCAATATGGCAGGGATAACCAGACCGTTAACTGACCCATTGCGGAAGGGCACTTTGTTTGAGTGGCGGGAGAGACAGCAGACTGCTTTCGATGAACTGCGAAATTTTCTGACATCGCCCCCGGTCCTCCGAATCGCCGACCCATCTTGACCGTTCGAAGTCTTGACGGACGCTAGCGATTTCGCCATCGGTGCGATACTGTTACAAGATTTCGGCGACGGACTCCAACCCATCGCGTATGAGTCTAGGAAGTTGCAGGCAGCCGAACGCAACTACCCCGTCCACGACAAAGAAATGCTCGCCATCGTGCACGCATTCAAGGTGTGGCGATGCTACTTGACGGGAGCCGACGTGACAGTACGGACAGACCATAAATCCCTACAGTACCTCCGCGCGCAGCCGAACCTCAATCCACGGCAGATTCGCTGGCTGGACTTCCTCGAATGTAATTTCCATTACACCATCACGTACAAACGTGGGGCGAATAACATCGCCGACGCACTGACAAGACCATCCGCCCACCTCGCCTCCATCATCATCGCAAAATCCAACCTGCTGCTCACGGGCCTATTTACCCACGGATATACCACAGACCCCTTTTTCACCCGCAACCTCCACCAGCAAGCCAACACAGCCAAAGGACCCTACTTCCTAAAAGTTGGGTTCCCGCCTACAGACTCCTCCGCGAATTACTGATTCAAGAAGTCCACGATTCTAACCTCTCCGGTCATTTCGGGGTTGACAAAACCCAGAAATTACTTCACCGTTTTTATTATTGGCCTGACTCGACGTCTGATGTGCAGAGATACGTATCTGCGTGCCCGATCTGCCAACACATGAAGTCCTCTCGACAGCGGCCAGCTGGACTGCTGCAACCGCTCGAGCCACCCCAGCGACCGTGGCAACACGTGACGATGGACTTCGTCACGAGACTTCCGACAACCGCAACGGGCAACGACGCCATCCTCGTCGTCGTCGATCGACTGACGAAGATGGCGCATTTTGCACCCTGTCGCACAACAATCACAGCCGAGGATACAGCAAAACTATTAATCTCCACCATTGTTCGTTTACACGGCGTCCCATTAGCGATCATCAGCGACCGCGACCCAAAATTCACGTCCAAGTTCTGGCAAGAGACATGGGCCCAGTACGGCACACGCCTCCAATTTTCCTCCGCCTATCATCCTCAAAACGACGGCGAGACTGAACGAACCAATAAGACCATGGAGCAGCTAATACGCACCAACTGCCCCGATCCTGCCCGGTGGGAAGAATTTCTGCCCATGCTGGAATTTTCCTACAACAAGGCCCCATCTGCTACGACTACTCACTCGCCGTTTTTCCTAAACTACGGGATGGATCCGACCGTCCCAACGACTACCAACATCGACAACTTAGTGCCACGTTCCCAGCAGTCCGTGACCAGCTTGCAAGCTGCCCGGGATAAAGCGATCGAATTCATTCGCAAGTCCAACACAACTGCTCGACGCTATACAGACCTTCATCGCCACGATATTACGATGACCGCTGGGCAACTAGTCCTCCTCGACACGAAGAACCTTCGATTGCCCCTGCCGTCAAAACTCCGCCCGCGATTCTGTGGCCCTTTTTGTATTGTCAATATGGTGACACCTGTCACAGCGAAATTATTACTCCCGGACGAGTGGCGCATTCACGACGCCTTCCACGTCAGCCTGCTTCATCCCTTCGTCGCCAGCACGTCTGCAGTCGCACGACCAGCGGCCATCCCAAGTGTCCGCCCACTGGCTGAACCAACGCTTGAGCCTTTCCGGCTTTTGAGCCATCGCGTTCGCCTCGACTCGACAGGACGACACGTGGATTTTCTTGTCCGCTGGGTCGACCGTACAAGCGAAGACGACACCTGGGTCACTTCCGACTCGATTAAGGAACACTCGGTGCTCAAATCTTATTTCACCCGAAAAAGCGTTCAGGGTTTTGATCACCTTCCTTAAGAGGGGGGGTAGTGTAAGGAATTTTATTCCTTACCGGGTTGTACTGCAATCGCGTACACCCGAACTCTCGGAACACCAGGCTCGGTCCGTTTCCGTCGCGACCCCGGGGCACGCCCACGCCGCCTCCGATCCTTTCGACCGCGCCTGTACCCAACCTAGCCCTCCGGCTTCGTCGCCTAGCTAGAGCTCTCGCTATATAATGCTAGGCTAGCATTCTTGTACTCGTCATTATTATTCAGTGCACTCTCAGTTATTATTCATAACACACTGACTCTGGTGTTACAACTTGTTAATACTGGCTGTTACTGGAGGTACTTCTAGAATTACTTTCTACTTCAAGTACTTGTGTCTGCAAATTCTATACCTCGTCTCCTGCACCACCTTTTCTATTCTTTCATTTTTTCTCTCGTCAACTCTCTCTCCTAGTTCCTAGCTTCTAAAACCTCACGCCATTCCATGGCTTCCTTCCGTTCCTTCTAGCCTAGTCTACTAACATGGTATCAGAGCGGGTTCCCCTTCCCGGGCCTGCTCCCCACGCTTCCGCCGCGTACTCCTTCTCTCCCTCGCGCGCTGCCATGGCGGTCGCGTCGTGCTGCTGTGGCGGCGTCGTCGTGTCGCTGGCCGCGTCGTGCCACGGCCGTCTCGACGCGCTGCCGTGACGCCGCACCGTCGTGGCGTCGACGTCCAGACGTGACGGCGCCGCCGTCGTCGTTCCGCTGGCCGTGTCGTGCCGCGGTCGTCTCGACGTGCTGCCGTGGCGTCGCGCCGTGGTGGCGTCGACGTCCAGGCGTGGCGGCATAACGGCGCCGTCGTGCTGCCATCGCAACGTCGACGTCCCGCCGCGGCATCGACGCCGCTCCGTGACGGCGCCGTCGGGCTGCAGCCGGCCGCGCGACACCTGTGGCGCCGCTAGACCTGTCGCCCGCACGCTAGCCGTTCCCCCCCCCCTCCCCCCCCCCCCCCCCCCTTCCTTCCCCTGCGCCCCCTCCTCCTCGCCAGTAAGCGCCGCGCCATCCATGGCGCGTCGCTGAAGACTCGTCGCCGCCACGTCAGTGCGGCCGTTCCGCCGTCTCGCCAGTAAGCGCCGCGCCATACATGGCGCGTCGCTGAAGACCCACGCCAGTGCGGCCGTTCCGCCGTCCCGCCAGTAAGCGCCGCGCCATCCATGGCGCGTCGTTGAAGACTCGCTCCCTCCCCCCCCCCCCCCCCCCCCTCCCATTTTCCCCTCCTCTAGCTTGCCATCTTCTTTACCACAGCTGACGCCTGCCTCGTGAGGGCCTTCCCCATCGCCGAGGAGATTGGCCATGCCGCCGAGAGGGCGGGGGCCGCTGTAGTCGCCTCTGATATTGAAGCCGCCGCCACCGCCGCTGTTGCCGTTGGCCTGTTGCCGCTGGCCTGTTGCCGCCGCACGCCACCGCCGCCGCCGCTCTCGTCACTTCCGCTGCTGCCGCCATTGCCATCTCACGGGCCGTGGGAGTTGACCTATTTCGGAGTAGTCGTTGCTGCTACTGGGAATGGGGGTGCTAGGTTAGGGGGTGTGGGGTTGTATGGGCTTGCGACTACCAAGCATAGGGGGTGTGTTAAATTATATATTGTGTTATATAATTGGTAGGCTTGGTAAGTTATCGAACTCTACTGTAGATGGTACAATCCCCTCCTTGTATCCCTCTCTCTTTCTAGTCTTTCTATTTTCTCTCGTCAACTCTCTCTCCTAGTTCCTAGCTTCTAAACCCTCACGCCATTCCATGGCTTCCTTCCGTTCCTCCTAGCCTAGTCTTCTAGCAACGGGGTATGGATAAAAGGGATATGTGGAATACATTTTTCTTGCAAAAACAAGGGGTTGGGAGCACTATTCACGTTCTATAGCACCCTAGTGATATTTTTTAGGAAAATTGGGGAGACTAAGCTGTCAACTTATATGTATTATTTATATATAGTTGTGTAGGCTTGGTAGGTTAGGTGTGCTACAATACTGGATCATATTGCAGAGGGTACAATATATCAACATATATATTTTATACATATATATGTGTGTATAGGCTAGGTAGGTGTACTGCATATCGTGGATCCTATTGTAGAGGGTACAGACCCTTTCTTGTATTCCTCACTTCTAGTCCAACACTCTTCTCTCTCGACATTTTCTCCTAGCACCTACAACCTCAAGCCATTTCCATGGCTTCTATCCTATCCTAGCTTGTTCAACATGGTATCAAAGCAGGTCCTTCTTCTCGGGCCTGCTGGTCACGCTTTCGCAACGTTCGCTCCTCCCTCTTGTCCTTTCCGCGCCACCGCCACGGCCATGTCATGCTGCAGTGACGGCGACGTCGTGCTGCAGTGGCGGCGTCGACCCGCCAGCGCACGGACGGCACGGATGGCAGCAGCCAGCACCTGGTCTTAGCACTGGCCAGCACGCCCGCATGCAGCCAGCGCGCCACACGGGGCAGCACACTCCCTGGCTCCGCTGCTGAAGCCCCACCCCCTTCCCCTGCGTCCCCTCTTCCTCGCCGCAGCTGATGGCTGACTCGCACGGGCCTTCCCTCCGTTGCGAAGTCAGGCCACGCCGCTGAGTGCTGCGAGCTCCGCCGCTGCCGCCGCTGTCGTCCAAGCCACCGCCGCCGCAGCTGGTGCTGTTGGCCTCGCCGCCGCACGCCGCCGCCGCTGCCGTTGTCGTCGCTGCCGCCGTCGTCGCCATTGCAGCCGCTGCCCTCGCTGCCGGCATCGTCGCCTCGCACGCCGAGGGCTTGACCATGCTGGAGAAGCCGTCGCTGCTGCTGAGTATGGGGTTGCTAGGCTTAGGGGATGTGTGGCTTAGTGTACTGTGTGCGTGGTGTGTTTTCTTTTGACCTCCATTACTACTAAATCCAATGGACAGGCTAGTAGTACTACCCTGGTCTATTCTCTGCGTATCGCCTACCAAGCCTAGGGGGTGTGTCAACATATATATTTTATATATCTATGAGTATAGGCTAGGTAGGTGTACTGCATATCGTGGATCCTACTGTAGAGGGTACAACCCCCTTCTTGTATCCCTCTCTCTTCTAGTCCAACACTCTTCTCTCTCAACATTTTCTCGTAGCACCTACAACCTTACGCCATTTCCATGGCTTCTATCCTATCCTAGCTTGTTCAACACAACACCCTTCTTGTACCCCTCTCTCTTCTTGTCCAAACTCTCTTTTCTCTCATAACTTTTCTCCCTAGCTAAAACCTCTCGACATTTCTCATGCCTACCTAGCTTCTAGGCTAAAGCTAATTTCAACATGGTTTCAGAGCAGGCCGATCCTGCTAAGCCTTATCGCTACGCTTCCGCAGCATCCTCTCGCCCCTCCCGTCACTTACGCGCCGCTGTGGTGGCCACATCGTGCTGCCACGGCGGCCTTTATGCGCTGCCGTGGCATCGACGCCATGTCGTGGTGGCGTCGTCGTGCTGCCGTGGCGGCGTCGACGCGCCAGCGCACGGACGGCAGCAGCCAGCGCACGCTTTTAGCACCGGCCAGCTCGCCGGCCAGCCAGCACCGCGCCAGCCATGGCGCCTCGCTGAAGATTTGCCCCCCCTCCTCTGCATTTCCCCTCCTCGCCGCCTCAACTGCTGGTGGTCTCGTGTCGGCGTCCCCCCCGTCGTCACAGTGTGAGCCATGCCGCCGGGTGCCTCGGGCGCCGCCGCCGCCGCCGGGTGCCTCGACGCCGCCGCCGCCACCGCCGCAGGTGCTGCGGGCCCTGCCGGCGCCGCTGCCGCAGTCGCTGACGACGCCGCCGCCGCTGCGACCCCCCGCTGACGTCGCCGCCTCGATTGCCGAGGGGTCGACCCGCTGGTAGACGCCACAGCTGATGCAGGGCATGGGGGTGCAAGGGTTTGGGGGTGCTGCGTGTGTGGTGTGCTAGTGCCTACCAAGCCTACGGGGTGTGTCAACATATATATATTATTTATATATAGTTGTGTAGGCTTTATAGGTTAGGTGAGCTACAATACTGGATCCTACTGCAGAGGGTACAACACCCTTCTTGTACCCCTCTCTCTTCTAGTCCAAACTCTCTTTTCTCTCGTAACTTTTCTCCCTAGCTAAAACCTATCGACATTTCTCATGCCTAGCTAGCTTCTAGGCTTAAGCTTCTGTCAACATAAGCACCCCAAATCACATGGTTAGAGGGCTCTTTCTATAGCACTTTCCATAAACCCTGCATTGTGATGTCGAGAGACCCGCTGGGGTTGCCCTTGAGGTCCTCGGGGAAGGGCCGCAGGCCTCTATGCCTGGGGGGTTATGGGCGCACTCACCCACTACTTAATAAACCCTTTTAACTCAATGGTTAGTGACTGACTTCTCACATGGTATTGAGCTAGGTTAGATTTTGTTTTTTCCATCGTTACTCACGCTTCCGCCCATGCCCCTAGATATCAACCTTTTTACGCAGATTCGGCCTTTCTTCTTGTACCTGTTAGAAACTCAGCCACTAACCACTGAATTAAAAGAGCTTGTTAATAGCGGGTCAGTGCGCCCATGGCCCCCCAGGCTCTGCACCTGTGGCCCTTCCCCGAGGATCTTCTAAAGGCTAACCTCAGCGGGTCTCTCGACACCCCCCCTCACTGGGATAGGCGGAGTACACGAGCGCCTCTGCTGCGCTAGCACTGGGAATTGTCCTGGGGTGGGGCGGCGCCATGTTGGCGCGCAAGCAACTTGCCTTCCTCGAGGTGGTTGGAGCGCAAACACCTCGGAATTTTATATCGTGCCACATCACTGGCTTAGTGCTTCAGGGCGTGCTTTTGCCTCAGGGAAAACATCAGGGCAGCACTTCAGGGCATCCTGTACACGGTCGATATCGAAAAACATGGAGTTTTGGACCATCTCGACCGTATACGGGATGTCCCGAAGTCCTGTCTAGGCAAGAACAAGGCAAGCATTAACTTCATTATTGAAAGTCTGTGCTGATTCCTGAAAGACCGTTCAACTAACGCTGAATTTTCAGCGAAAAGTTTTTAGGTAACGCTGCAATTTTTTGCCTTTCTTCCAGGGGCAAGGCTGCAAAATCATTCTTAGTGCAGGGGGCAAGGATAATGAATCAGTGTGACCCAAAACAAATCTTAGGGCCTGCTTCCGCCGTTACTCACGCTTCAGCCGTTACTGTAGCTTCTTTCTTTTTCCGTGCGTGTGCAGCTCTCTCAATTTCGCGCACCTCCTGCCCTCCAATTTCGCGCACTGTAGCCTCGACGCCCTCCCCCTAGCGTTCGCGTTGTTTCGTATGGCAGCCAGCAGGCCGGCGAGCCAGCCAGCACGCTAACCAGCAAGCTCGCCAGCCCGCCAGCCAGCACACTAGCCAGCACGCCCGCCAGCGCGCTAGCCAGCACACTAGCCAGCACGTCAACCAACGCGCCAGCCAGCTAGCCAGCTCGCTCGCCAGCTGTATTAGCCAGCGCGCCACCAGCAGTGCTAGCCAGCTTGCCGCCAGCATCGCCAGCCAGCTAGCCACCAGCAGCGTCCGCCAGCTCGCCGCCAGCACCTGCTGCCAGCTACTCATCAGCAGCGCCTGCCAGCTCGTCACTGGCCAGATTGCTGCTGCGCCAGCCACTGCTGCCAGATAGTCACCAGACAGCCGCCGCCACTGCAGCCGCCACTGCCACTGCAACTACTGCTGCTGCCTGTGCCACTGCCGCTGCCGCCACTACTGCTGCAACTGCCACTGCCGCCACTACTGCTGCCACTGTCGCTGCAGCCACTGCCACTGACGCAACTGCTGCAGCCACTGCCGTAACCGCTGCAAACACTGCCGCAACCGCTGCAGCCACTGCCGCAACTTCTGCAGCCCCTGCCGCTGCCGCAGCCGCCACTGCCACTGTAGCCACTGCCGCTGCAGCAGCCCACACTGCCGCCGCTGCCACCACTGCCGCTGCAGCAGCCCACACTGCCGCCGCTGCCGCCACTGCCACTGTAGCAGCCCACGCTACCGCCGCTGCCATTGCTGCAGCTACTGCCGCCACTGCCGCTGCCGCCTTTGCCGCTGCAGTTGCGCTGCCGCCGCTGCCACTGCTGCAGCTGCTACCGCCAATGCCGCTGCTGCCACTGCAGCTGCCGCCACTGCCGCTGCCGCCTCTGCTGCTGCAGCCGCCACTGCTGCCGCTGCCCGTGCAGTCACCGCTGCCGCTGCTGCCCTTACAACTGCCACTGCCGCTGCTGCCCCTGCAGCCGTCACTGCCGCCGCTGCCCTTGCAGCTGCTGCTGCTGCCGCTGCCCTTGCAGCTGCTGCTGCTGCCGCTGCCCTTGCAGCTGCCACTGCCGCCACTGCCGCCGCTGCCACTGCTGCAGCTGCTGCCGCCACTGCCGCTGCCGCTGCTGCTGCCGCCGCTACCGCAGCTTGTGCTGCCGCCGCTGCCACTGTCGCAGCTGCTGCAGCCCCTGCCGCTGCTGCCACTGCTGCTGCCACTGCAACCGCCAGCTGCAGCCGCCACTGCCACTGCCACTGCCGCCACTGCCACTGCCGCCGCTTCCCTTGCAGCTGCTGCTGCAGCCACTGCCCTTGCAGCCACCACTGCCGCCATTGCCGCCACTGCCCTTGCAGCTGCCGCTCCCGTCGCTGCTGCTGCAGCCGCCGCTGCCGCTCCTATCGCCACTGCTGTTGCCAACCGTCAGCTAAAGCCTCCACCAGCCTGGTCACCAGCAGCCAGCACCAGTCGCCAGCCGCCAGCAGCCGACCGCCGGCAACCAGCCGCCGACCCCTAGCCATCAGCCGTCAGCTGCCACCACTCACAGCCAGCCGCCGACCACCAGCCGCCAGCGGAAGTCGGCCG
Source organism: Closterium sp. NIES-67 (assembly GCA_027943415.1). Classification (NCBI taxonomy): domain Eukaryota; kingdom Viridiplantae; phylum Streptophyta; class Zygnematophyceae; order Desmidiales; family Closteriaceae; genus Closterium; species Closterium sp. NIES-67. The sequence continues at coordinate 57,807 of BQMB01001147.1, forward strand.
CCAGCTGCCAGTCGCCAATCGGCCGCCAGCTGCCAGTCGCCAGTCGGCCGCCAGCTGCCTATCGCCAGTCAGCCACCAGCCTCGTGAGTGCCCTGTGCCCTGTGAATTGTCTTTCGCCCTGTGCCGCCAGTCCTAGTGACACCTTGCTAGCTCATCGGCGTGCTGCTCCTAGTAGCTCCTCTCGTACTTCCTCCTCATTTGCTCCCTACTCCTCTTTGCAGCTTCTAGCCTCCTGGCAGCCGCTCACAAGCCGCTATCCACCGATCCCAGCTTGCTGCCTTTTGCTACCAGCCCGTTGCCAGCTAGTGCCACTGCCGTCTTACTGTCACTCACTCCTGCTACTGTCAGCCTACCGCTAGTCGTTGCCACTACTAGCCTCCTGCTCGCTGCCACTGCTCCGGCCACAGCCGCCACTGCTACTACCTCCGCTAGTGCTCCTGTAGCACCTAGTACCTCCCATAAGTCTCCTCCTCGTTTCTAGAGTTCCTTGACGCCTCTCCTCTCAGCATGATGGCCTCATTAGGGTCAGTCCCTCAGCCAGACCGCCGGGCACTTCCCTCCGCTCTCCAGTTTCTCGCTCACCGTCTACAGCTGGTGAGCTCGCACCTAGACTGCACGCTCCTAGAGGAACACATTAGTTATTATACCTCCTTGGCTTCTAGCTCCACGACCTCGACATCTGCTTCAGGGCTCTCTGGCCAGTGCTGCAGCCGCAGTAGCAGCACCACCACCAGCAGCAGCCGTAGTGGGTTCTTGAGAGTGTTGGGCGTGGTGGAGGCTCTAGAGGTGCAGCTCCGGGGCGGTCACTGCACTTGGGCAAGTGTGGTTTCTCTGGAGGACCAGGGGCCTTGGGGCCTGGGGGTCTAGGTCCCACCACTGTGTATAATCTAGGAGCCTCTACGACATGTCCCCTAGGCTCCTCCCCTGCCCCTCCTGCGATGGTCCTCTCCTTTATCCTTGACCCGGGTGCGTCCCATTGCTTCTTTAGAGGCAGTACTGCTATCACCCCGCCTGTCCGCATCGCACTAGCAGACTCCTCCGCCACAGTTGTCGCACGTAGCACCACCACTCTCCCTTGTCCAACTGTCTCCTCCGGCTCCCTCACCGGTCTGCACATCCCCTCGCTTGCCAGGAACCTAGTGGGTGTCGGTCACCTTCAGGACCGAGGCGTCACCACTATGTTCCATGTCCGCGAGAGACACGCCGCTTGCACTGACACAGCCACCGTTCGACGTTTGAGCGTGACCCAGGGTCAGGTCTCTTTACACTGCACTTTGAGTCCCCGCCGACTGTTGTCTCTGCCGTGGTTGCTCCATCCTACTCCTGTCGCTCCATTGCCCACCTGACCCTTCTGTGGCACCACCGTTTAGGTCACCCTGCACTCCCGCAACTTAGGCACATGTCCCAGCACGGTCTAGTCACTGATCTCCCTGCGTCGCTCCCCGCCCTACCTACGTCGGTAGCACCACTGTGCACGTCCTGCGTCGAGGGCCAGCAGCGCACCACCCATCACTCCTCCTCGTTTCCTCCTATCACAGTGTCGCTACAGACACAGCACATGGACGTCTGGGTCCCTGCCCCAGTCCATGGTCTTAGTAGCGAGCGCTACTTTCTAGTCGTCGTTGACGAATTCTTGCGCTTCACCTCAGTGTTCCCATTGGAACGGAAGGCCGACATGCCTACCGTTCTCCTCCCATGGCATCTTACTGTTTGCACCCACCACTGCCTGCCTGTAGGTCGCTTACACTCCGACCGTGGTGGTGAGTTTGCCTCTGACACTCTAGGACAGTTTTGTCGTGTGGAGGGCATCCGCCAGACGTATACACAGCCGGACTCCCCACAGCAGAATGGGGTCATTGAGCGACGCATCGGCTTGATCATGGAGGTAGCTCACACCTCCATGGTCCACGCCGGTGCACCCTGTTTTCTGTGGCCGTTCATCGTGCGCTACGCTGCTCACCAGCTTAACCTATGGCCGCGCTCTCAGCGGCCACAAGTTTTGCCGACCCTCCTTTGGACAAGGTCTCCTGTTGACGCGTTTGTGTTCCAAGTCTAGGGCTGCCTTTCTCACGTCCGCGACACTCGCGCGGACAAGCTCTCAGCCCACACCCTTCCTTGTGTATTCCTGGGGTTTCCTTTTGATGCCTGACTGGCTATTCCACCACCCGTCACACCACCGCTTTTACCACCCTCGTAGCGTTACCTTCGACGAGATGCTCCCCTACTACGGGTGCTTCACGTACCGCAACATCCGTGTGCCTCCTCCTCCTCTCTTCCTCGTCCCTGCCCAGCCTGTCGCACCCCTCCCGCCCCACCCGGCCCAGTCTGGTATCTCCCACGCCTCTTAGTTCCCCTCGGTTGCACTTGTGAGGGAGTCGGCTGACTCTGGGGGCCCAGCTGCTGGGGGCGCGCCTGCTGTCCGTGTGGCGCCTCCCCCAGCCTCGGTACCCTAGTCACCTCAGCCGCCTCCCCCCTTGCCTCAGCAGTAGCAGCAGCCGCCACAGCTAACTCAGCGGCCGCAGCAACAGCAGCAGTAGCAAGGAGCAGTGGGCTCTGGGGGTGCTAGTGTTGGAGGTGTTGGTATTGTGGGTGTTGGTTCTGGGGGTGTGAGTTCGGGGGGTGCTAAATCTAGGGGTGCTGGTTCTAGGGGTGCGAATTCTGGGGGTGCTGACTCCAAGGGTGCTGGTTCTATGGGTGGTGTGTCCGAGAGTGCTAGTCTTGGGGGTGCTATTTCGGGGAGTGCCAGTGGTAGCCGTGGTGTCGCTAAAGGTCTGGAGAGGGGGAGCAGTTGCAGTCGCAGCAGTAGCTGCAGCAGTAGCAGCAGCCGCAGCCGCCACAGCAGGAGCAGCCGTAGTCTGGCCTTTGTCTCCTTGGTCTTGCTCCAGGTTCCCCTGTCCGCCCACCGGTTCCCCCTCCGGTGCATGACCCTATTTACGGCCCGCAGTTCCCTCCTCTGGACTCCTCTTCGGCTCGTTTTCCCCCGCGCTCCCCTCCTTCCCGTAACTTGTCCCCCGTTCCCCCTCCTCCCCAGTCCCCAGTTCTTCCCCACTGGGTCCGTCGCCCCTCTAGTGCTCGTCCTGTCTCTCCCTGTTGTAGTGTCCACCCTACGGTCCTCCAATCTCCTGCTCCTCCAGTCCCCGAGCTTCCTTTACCTCCTCCGTCATCGCTCCCGCAGTCCCCCCTCCTCCTCGCTCTGATGCTACTCGCACTGCTCATCTTACCCTCTCGCGCTTGCTTGCGTCGCTTATCACTGACCCTACTGCTCCTTCTGAGACCGTCTCTGCGCTTGTCGCTACTGTCGTTGTCTTCACTGCTAGCCACCGCCTGCTAGGCACCGCCTTGACTATGCTGCCGCTCTGGTCTCTGGTAGTGTCTGTCCTCCGTTCGTGGGGGTTCCCCTACCTTTGGGAGTGACGTGCTAGAGGACAGGCAGTACAAGTTGGCCTACCTTGATACCGTTGTTCCCATCTCTGCTCCATGCTTATATCCCCATAGGGCGACCCAGATGCTATTGACATCCCCGTTCCGCGCTCTTACGCTGAGGCGGTGTCGGGGCCCTAGGCAGCCCAGTGGATATAGGCCATGGAGGCTGAGATGGCATCCTATAGATCCACAGGCACTTACGTCGATGCAGTTCCCCCCTCTGGGGAGAAAGTTGTCGATGTCATGTGGATTTACCGGGTGAAGTGTGCACTTGGAGAGCCGCCAAAGTTCAAGATGTGTTACGTGGCTAGAGGCTTCAGACAGCGTGAGGGTGTAGACTATATCCACACCTTCTCCCCGACCTCAAAGATGACTACTCTTCGGGTGCTTCTCTACATAGCCGTGCAACTTGATTATGAGCTTCACTCTCTCGACTTCTCCACAATGTTTCTACCGAGTAGTCTGCACGAGCATATCTACCTCCCGCGCCCTCTAGCCTTCTCTGGGTCCTTCCCACCTAGGACTCAAAGGAGCATACGTCGTCCTGTTTACGGCCTTCGTCTGGCACCCCGTGAGTGGCACGACACGCTTCGCACCACTCTTGCTTAGCTGCAGTTCTTTCCGTCCTCTGCTAACCCCTCTCTATTTGTTTGCACAGGTTATACACATTTCTACATCTTAGTGTACGTAGAATCTTTGCTACTCCTGACAGAGTTGCACTGGCCTTAGTGAAGGCCAAGTTGCTTAGGAGGTAAACCAGTACAGATTTGGGAGAGCTGGGGCGCTATCTGGGCTTCGAGATCTCTCGTGACCGTGCCGCTCGCACGATCACACTCTCCCAGTTCCACATGGTACAGCAGATCCTTCTAAGGTTCAGTCTCCGGTTCTCCTTAGCACAGCCCACCCCTCGGCCAGTGGACCATAAGCTCTCTGCTCCTGTTCCGGCTGAGCCGGTCGAGGCTAGTGGTCCATACGCAGAGCTGGCGGGGTGCCTCATGTACCTAATTACCTACACTTGACCAGATCTAGAGTACCCTTTCAATCTCGTGGCTCGCTTTGTTGTGACAGGCAGGCATCGACAGGTCCACTGGTCGATTGCCAAGAGGGTACAGCGGTATACATCGAGTACATCAGGATTGGAGCTTATGCTAGGAGGACGGGATCCAATGGTGCTCACTAGGCAAACATACACGTCGTCGGCCAGCGACTAAGAGACAGTCGTGTGGTACAGTCGTGTGATCGTGTGGGTCTGTAGGATGCTGTCTCCACGTCGTCAGCCCAAGAAGCGACTGGTTGGTGCCTGCCTATCGCAACAAAGCGAGCCATGAGACTGAGAGGGTCATCAGATACATCAGCCAAGTTGCTAGATCTGGTCGTGTGCAGGTCATCAGATGCATGAGACACCCCACCAGCTCTGCGTATGGACCACTAGCCTTGACCGGCTCAGCCGGAACAGGAGCAGAGAGCTTGTTATCTATAGGCAAAGGGGTGGACTATGCCGATGAGAACTAAAGACTGAACCTCTGGAGGATCTGCTGCACCATATGGGATTGGGAGATTGTGATCGTGCGATCAGCACGGTCTTGAGAGATCTCCAAGCCCATATAGCGCCCCAGCTCTCCCAAGTCGGTACAGGTGTGCCTCCTAAGAAACTCGGCCTTCACTGAGTCCAGTGTGACTTTGTCAAGAGTAGCAAAGATAATATCGTCTACGTATACTAGGATGTAGAACGGGATCTGACTTATGCGAACAAGGAGAGAGGGGTCAGCAGAGGACGGAACGAACAGCAGTTTAACAAGAGTGGTGTGAAGTGTGTCGTGCCACTCACTGGGTGCCTGTCGAAGACCGTAGACAAGGCGGCGCACGCTCCACTCAATCCCAGGTGAGAAAGAACTAGAGAATCCTTGAGGGCGACGGAAGTAGCTGTGCCCGTAAAGACTACCCTACAGGAAGGTTGTGGAGAATTCGAGTGAGCAAATCTTGTAGTCACGCTGCGCAGCTAGGTTGTGAGAGTACGACCCCGTTACACCACTTGTTCCTTCTTCTCTTGTCTTTCTATTTCATCTCTCTTTTTATCTCTCCTCATTTGGTTTCCTATTCTCCATTTTCCATTGACCTTTGATTTATCCTGCCATTATAATTATATCACCGACCAGGCTTGGGATGTACTGGTGCGCTATCTGGCGTAATCCTGTCGTAATCCCTTAAAGCCAATAGCCTCGCGTTGCTATACGCAGGGTGATTCTATCTTCTAGAAGGGTCTATTCCCTTGGGATAAGATAAACCTGGTTACCTGATGTACTCTGGAAGTATAAAAGCGCCTTGTACTGATCGATAGTGTAATCTTTCCTCGACTCATTCGATCCTGTGACACTTGGTAATCAGAGGTTTTCTCACTCGGCTGCGCTCAACAAAGCAGCAGCATCGGGAAAACTTGCCTCGAAAAACCGCCGGGGGCGACCAATTCGATGCCAATTCTGGTAAGCACCAGCTCCGCGTTTTTTCAAATCACCCCCCCCCCCCGCGCGTGTTTTGAACAGGATGGCAACCTTCGACAACGTCGAGGTTACCCAGCAGCTCTTCGCGCGCATCGCAGCCCTTCAGGAGGAGATGCGAGCGGATCGCGAAGCGTGGCGAAACGAGTTCGAGCGAGTAACTCGACTCGCCGGAGCGCAGCACGACTCGACAACGGCGACGACGCAGCAATCGCAGCAGTTTCTCAAGGCTCCAAAACCGCGCCCACCTGAGCCGTTCGATCCGAGCGATCGAACACCGACGCCCGCAGATGGATCGCCGGGATGGAGATCTACTTCGCAGCCGTCGGATGGAGCTCGCCAGTTTGGGATGGTCAATGTGTACGACTCGCGGCAACACTGATGCGAGGGCCGGCACTCGAGTGGATTGGCGGCAACAGCACCTTCATCCACGGTGAAGCCACGTGGCAGCAGTTCCACACCGACCTGCTGAACGTTTCGAGCCAATAAATTCAGGTTTTCTTGCCCGGGAAAAAATTCATCGCCATCGACAGTTCGGGAGTGTAGCGCAGTACACGCAGCAGATGGAGGAATTTTATAACCGAATTCCCGACCTGATCGAAGGGGAAAAAGTACAGTCGTACCTCGCCGGGCTGAAAGACCGAAGTCAAACGACAAGTGGCAGCGTCAAACTACGCGAGCTACAGTGACGTCGTTTCGGCAGCGGAGCGCTTCGACATGGTCAACGCCGGGACATGACGGACGCACGTCGGCAGTACGCGATAGGGCGACCGCTCGGCTCACCCCACGTTCGCCGACCCGATGGAAGTCGACAGGTTCGAGGGGCGGCCACGTCCGAAAAACACCATCTACACGTGTGATTTTTGCGGGGTACCAGGTCATCGAATCTTCGACTGCAACAAAATGAAAGCCGCACGCGCAGAGTATCGGGCACGCAACAGTGGCGGAATTCCTTCGGCCAATCAGAAGACAAAAACGGGAGTCGCCGGTGATCGCGGATCTAGCTGGCAAAAAAGAAAATATCCGAAAACGGCCGCGGGATTCTGGGAAAATCAACCTCGACGAAGCTGATTCGACGCGAGAAGGAGGAAATGATGGGGGAAAATCTCCACCCCACGACCAGTCTTCGCCAGGGAAAATCGCCGAGGAAAAATACGACTCCGTGAAAAAGACTCTGCCAAGACAGGGAAACTCCTTGAAACCCAAGAAATAATAAGGATTCGTTAAAGTTATCTTATAAAGATGCTTTAATAAAAACTTATGATTTTCGAGGGGCTAGAGCCTTGGAGAAATTTCGGGAGGGACTCCCAAAAGAAGCAGACAGCTGTGGAGATTAATACCGGTACCAGACTACTTGGGGAAAAAATTGAGTGTGGAAAGAAGCCGACCTTTTCCACGGAGTCAACGTCCTCTCCCGACACCAGCCCACAACGACTACCCGTTCCCCAGGGAAGACGTCGGTGGAGCTGAAGCAGCTCAGGAGGAAGCTGGGGGTCTACAAAAAGCTGCACAAACCCCGAACTCCTCCTCCGGATGCATCCAGTTCTTCGGCATCAATAACACGCACAGTCGTCAAGGAAACTCCGGGCCCTGGAGAAGAGCCGTTCTCCAAGCAGCCCTTGGCCAGCTACCAGCTCAGGAGTAGATAGCAACACAAATGTGTGTACGGAATATTGGGATGTACCCTATGACCCAATCAATGAAACCATCTTTGGGTACTCCGAGCAACGCCTGCCCCTCGTGCTCAAGGTCATCTGCAAAGGACGACGCCTTCAAGGACTTGTGGACAGTGGAGCATTACACACCGTCTGCAACAAGGCCAGTAATCGACCAACTTCGGGAAGAGTACAAGCCTTCAGGATTCTCTGCAACGATGGTGGACGGAAGCAAGTTACCAGTACACGGTGAAGCAGTGCTACACCTACAAATCGGACCACTGCGCTGGAGACCTGCACTCCCCATCACCAATATCAAAGGGGCTTGACTTGATCTTCGGGCGAGACTTGCTAAAGAGATTCAACCCCGAGATCAACTAGGTGAACCGCACCGCAAGCATCTACAACAATGGACGGAGAGTACAGCTACCAAACTGGGACGATACAAGAGATATCCCAGTGGAGACACTCGCACGATTCGAGAAGGACGTGAAGCGAACCGATACCGGGTTCCTGGCGATAGCAACAGAGGTGGAGAATGATAGGGAGAAGACCTCAGAACCTCCGGGAAAGATCAAGGAATTATTGAAGGAGTTCCAAGACATTCTTCCTGACGATCTTCCAAACGAACTACCGCCATACGAACGCATCAACACGAGATCGTGGAGGAACCGGGTTCGAAGCCGACCTTCCGAGCACCATATCGGCTCAGGCCTACGGAGCTGACCGACATGAAAAAACAGATCGAGTATCTCCTAGCCAAAGGAATTATCCGACCATCCACTTCGGCCGTACGGTGCCCCAGTACTCTTCACACCGAAACCGGACGGAAGCCTGCGCATGTGCATCGACTTACCGAGCTCTTAACAAGCAGACCATCAAGATAAATATCCGATTCCGTGAATCGATGACCTGCTTGACCAGCTTCGGGGAGCTACGGTATTTTCTAACTGGATCTGTGGTCCGGATACTGGCAGATATGGATGGCGGACAACTCTATCCACAAAACTGCTTTCCGAACTCGTTATGGGATCGTACGAGTATTTGGTAATGTCGTTCGGACTCACCAGCGCACCGGCAACGTTCCAAGCCGAAATAAACCACATTCTACGACCACTTTAGACGAGTGCGTGGTGGTGTACCTGGACGACATCCTCATCTACTCGAGCGACATGAAGCAGCACGTCGAACACCTGCGACGCGTCTTCGAAATTCTTCGACGAGAACGATTCTACGTCAAACTGTCCAAGAGCGAATTCGCCCTTGAGAAGGTCTAGTTCCTAGGACACATGGTGAGTGCTCAAGGAGTTCACGTCAACCCCAAGAAAATCGAATCCGTACGTACGTGGAAGACACCCGAGAACGTGAAGGAGTTGCAGCAGTTCCTAGGCTTTGCTCATTATTACAACAGGTTCGTGCCACAGTATGCAAAACTCGCAGCACCACTCACGAATCTGCTGAAGAAGAACACTCCCTACAAATGGGAGCCGAAGCACCAGGAAGTCGTGGGAGCAGCTGAAACAAGCACTCACGTCCACACCAGCACTCATCCTGCCAGATCCCGAACGCGACTACGTAATCAAAGCTGACGCCAGCGACCAGGCAGTGGGAGCAGTCTTAATGCAAGATCAGGGGAATGGACTACAACCAATCGCCTACCTAAGTAAGAAACTACACGGGGCAGAACTAAACTACCCGATACACGACAAAGAGGCCCTTGCCATCGTCATCGCCTTCAAAGCGTGAAGATGTTACCTTGAAGGACGAAGAACAACCGTCTACACCGACCACTGCAGCCTGAAATACTTGAAGACACAACCCAACCTTTCGAGGCGGCAGGTCGGTGGATCGACTTCCTCGAGACACACTTCCACTACGACATCGTGTACAAGCCCGGCCACAAAAACAAAGCAGACGCACTCAGCCAGCCTGCACACGTTGCCGCTATTCAGGTCGAAGGGATGAATCCACTACTCAAGGGACTCTTCATATACGGGTATGCCTCGACCCCCGAAATTCCCTTGGTAGAAAAGCGACATCTGCTACAGTGGGACAGTGACATCGCGTACCGGAAAGGATCAACAAAAATCTGGGTACCCAATTACCCTCCTTTGCGCCAGTTACTACTCGAAGAATACCACGACGTCCTCTACGCCGGACACTTCGGTAGCAACAAGACGCTGACCGGTATCGCCAAACACTACTACTGGCCCCACTTGGCAGACGATGTCAGAAATTCGTCACCTCGTGTGATACATGTCAGCGGATGAAGAGCAGCAAGCAGAAAAAGGCGGGACTACTGCAGCCTCTTCCTGTCCCAGAACAACCATGGCAAGTGGTTAGCCTGGACTTCATCACCGGGTTACCACCCCACCAGCGGTCATGACGCATCCTTGTCGTCATGACAAGTTCTCCAAAATGGGACACTTCATCCCGACACACACGACGGCACGCACCGAGGAGACAGCACAACTCTTCGTTCTACATCATCTCACAGCATGGCATCCAACCACACTCATCTCCGACCGAGACCCCAAGTTCACCAGCAAGTTCTGGAAGGAACTTATGTCTCTGCTCGGGACCAAACTCGCCATGTCATCCGCACCATCCGCAGACAGACGGACAGACCGAGCGCCTCAACCAAATTGTTGAGCAACTCCTCCGAGCAGCCTGCAAGGACGACATCTCCAAATGGGACTTGCACCTGCCCGTCTGGAGTTTGCTTACAACAATGCACACGCCGCTACTGGACAGACGCCGTTCTTCCTCTGCTACGGACGCCACCCACTCACACCACAGAAACCGACAACATCGCTACAGTCCAACCTGCACATGATTTCATCACAACCATGCATCAGCTTTGGGATCGGACCCACAAGCGCCTCCTCGACATTCAACAGCAACAGAAGCGCCAGGCCGATCGCCATCGCAACGACCACACCATTCCGTGGGAGACCAGGTGCTCTTGACACCCGCAACCTGGACATCAGCCATCTCCCATCTAAACTTCGACCTCGCTTCTGCGGGCCTTTTCTCGTTGAAGCACAGGTCACTCCTGTTACCTTCCGCTTACGCCTGCCAGCTACCTGGAAGATTCACAACGCCTTCCATGTCCAACTTCTGAAGCCCTATCGGGATCCGAACACGATCTTCGTCGGACGCCAACCGCCGCCGCCGCCGCCCGTCCTCGTCCAGAATGAACCCGAGTACGAGGTCGAGTCCGTGCTTGCACACCGCCGTCGTCGGAATGGCACCGTGGAGCTTCTCAATCGTTGGAAGGGTTATGATCCTTCTGAGGACAGCTGGGTACCTGAGTCCGACATGGGTAACGCCCGTCGTCCTCTGCATGACTACCTTGTCAAGCAGGGTGTTACTTCTACCACCCAGCTTTGAGGGGGGGAAGTGTGAGAGTACGACCCCGTTACACCACTTGCCTTTTCTTTTTCTTCTATTTCATTCTCTTTTTATCTCATCTCATTTGGTTTCCTATTCTCCATTTTCCATTACCTTTGGTTTATCCTGCTATTATAATTATATCACCGACCAGGCTTGGGATGTACTGGTGCGCTATCTAGCGTAATCCTGCCGTAATCCCTTAAAGCCAATAGCCTCGCGTGGCTATACGCAGGGTGATTCTATCTTCTAGAAGGGTCTATTCCCTTAGGATAAGATAAACCTGGTTACCTGATGTACTCTGGAAGTATAAAAGCGCCTTGTACTGATCGATAGTGCAACCTTTCCTCGACACATTCGATCCTGTGACATAGGTGGAGGAGCATCCGAAAAGTATTCATCCTTCAAGTAGGGAGAAGGTCTGTAAGAAGTCCACACCCTCCCACTAATTGAAGCCTCTAGTCACGTAACACGCTTTGAACTTCGGCGGCTCTCAAGGTGCGCGCTTCACCCTGTAAATCCACATGCCATCGAGACTGTTCGCCCCAAGCGAGGGAACTGCGTTGGCATAAGTGCCTGTGGATATGTAGGATGCCATCTCAGCCTCCATGCCTTGTATCCACTTGGCTGCCCAGGGCCTCGACACCGCCTCAGCATAAGAGCGCGGGACAGGGATGTCGAGGGCATCTGGGTCACCCTCCTGACATACGAGCATGGAGCAGAGATGGGGTACAGCAGCAGCAAGGTAGGCCAAATCGTACTACCCGTCTCTAGCACGTCACTACCAAGGGCAGGTTCACGCCCGACGGATGGAGGACGGGCAGTACCAGAGACCAGAGCGGCAGCGTAGTCAAGGCGGTGTCTAGCACCAAAGTCAGCGGCAGTAGCGACAAGCACAGAGACGGTCTCAGGAGGAGTAGTAGGGTCAGTGACAAGCGACGCAAGCAGGCGCGAGAGGGTAGGACGAGCAGTGCGAGCAGCGTCAGAGCGAGGAGGAGGGGGGGGACTGCGGGAGAGATGACGGAGGAGGTAAAAGAAGCTCGGGGACTGGAGGAGCACGAGATTGGAGGACCATAGGGTGGACACTACCACGGGGAGAGATAGGACGAGCACTAGAGGGGTGACGGAACCAGTGGGGAAGAACTGGGGATTGGGGACGAGAGGGGATGGGGGACAAGTCAGGGGACGGAGGGGAGCGCAGGGGAAAACGAGCCGGAGAGGAGTCTGGAGGAGGGAACTGCGGGCTGTAAACAGGGCCACGCACCGGAGGGGGAACGGGCGGCGGACAGGGGAACCTAGAGCAGGACCAAGGAGACGAAGGGCACACTGCGACTGCTTGTGCTTCGGCCGCGGCTGCTGCTACTGCTGCGCCTATGCCAGCTGCTGGACCCTGTCCTCGCCAGGACCTCCAGCCTCACCTCGGCTACCACCGGCACTCCCCAAAACAGCACCCCCAAGTTTGGCACCTCCGGACGCACCACCCACAGAACCAGCACCCCCAGATTCAGCACCTCCAAAACTCGCACCCCAGAACCAGCACCCCAAACACCAGCAACCCCTAGAACTAGCACCCCCAAATCCAACTGCTACCTGCTGCTGTGGCCGCTGAGTCTGCTGTGGCCGCTGAGTCTGCTGTGGCTGTTGCTCTGGCTGCTGAGGCACGGGGGGAGGTGCCTGAGGTTCCAGGGGTACTTTGGGGGAGGATCCACAGGGACAGCAGGCGCGCCCCCAGCAGCTGGGCCCCAAAGTCAGTCGACTCCCCACGGGCCCAACCGAGGGGAACTGATTGGCGTGGGAGACACCTGACTGGGTCTGGCGGGGTGGGAGGGGTGCAACAGGCGGGGGAGGGGCGAGGAAGAGAGGAGGAGGAGGTGTTGCGGTACGGGAAGCGCTGGTAGTAGGGGAGTGTCTTGTCGAAGGTAACATCACGAGAGTGGTAGAAGCAGTGGTGTACCGGGTGGTAAAATAGTCAGTCTGAGGCGTCGAGCGAAAACCCCGGAAAGACACAAGGAAGGGAGCGAGCTGAGAGCTTGTCCGCGTGAGTGTCGCGGACGTGAGCAAGGCTGCCCCAGACGTGAAAACACCGACGCGTCACCAGGAGACCCGGTTCAGAGTCGGGTCGGCGAAACTTGTGGCCGCTGGGAGTGCAGCCACAGGTTAAAGCGAGTGGTCAAAATAATGAAGGGGGGTCCAACTTGAAAGGGCCCAGAAGTTCGTCGTAGCGACTAAGGGACAAACTGGTTGGGGCTGAGGGGTTCACTGTCAAGACATGCGAGCAGGGGAAACTGCGCGAGCATGAGCAGTTACTTGATTGGTTGGCGGGAAACCCCGTTCCGTTTGGTGGGAAACGTGGCATGAGCAACACTTGGCGCGAACAAACTCAAGTCGCAAATAGCGCGTGACCAGTCTCACAGTCCCCACTGCCCGTAAGTTGAACCAAGTGGGCCCAACTTGAATTTCAAGTTGGACCCGGGTTCACAACTCCTGCTAAACCAAGGCTGGTTGCCGATTGGTCGAAATTATTGTCTGCGCATGCCAGTGGTTGTACGATGTGTTACGATAACATTCCCGTCGCAGGAGCAATTCGATTTCGTGGCCCAATGCAAGCTAAAAGATCTGGGCTGCTGCCCAGCGCGAAGCAAAATATTCGCTCAAGGGTAGTTTCTAGTTGGGCCCAACTAGAAAGAGGGGTCACTATTATAACCTCTCGCTTTAAGCTGGTGAGCAGCGTAGCGCACAGCAAACGGTCACAGAAAATGGGGTGCACCGGCGCGAACCATGGAGGTACGAGCTATCTTCATAATCAGGCCGATGCGTCACTCGGCGACCCCATTCTACAATGGGGAGTCCGGCAGTATGTACATCTGGCGGATGCCCTCCGCACTACAGTACTGTCCTAAAGTGCCAAAGGCAAACTCGCCATCACTGTCCGAGTGTAAGCGAATGATGGGCAGTCGGTGCTGAACGCGGACAGTAAGGAGTCACGGAAGGAGCACGGTAGGCTCGTTGGTCTTCCGCTCCAACGGGAACACCGTGCTGAAAAGCGAGAAGCTGTCAATGACGATGAGAAAGTAGCCCTCCCGACTAAGACCATGGACCGGGGCAAGGCCCCAGACGTCCATGTGCAGCGTCTGTAGCGGCGCTGTGGTAGGAGGAAACGAGGAGGAGTGGGGGGCGGCGCGTTGCCTGCCCTCGACGCAGGAGGTGCACAGTGGCATGACGAAGATAGGCAGGGCGGGGCGTCAAGCAGGGAGACCAGTGATCAGACCGTGCTGGGACATGTGCCTAAGTTGTTGGAGTGCAAGGTGACCTAAGTGGTGGTGCCACAGTAAGGTCGGGTGGGCAAGGGAGCGACAGGAGCATAACACGGCGACCACAACAGACGCAACAGCCAGCGGGTACTCAGTGTGCAGTATGAAAAGACCTGACCCTAGGTTACGCTCAAAAGG
>BQMB01001148.1:0-210000 GCA_027943415.1 Closterium sp. NIES-67
CCGCCCACCGCCCCACCGCCCACCGCCCACCGCCCACCGCCCACCCCCCCCACCGCCCACCGGCCCACCGCCCACCGCCCACCGCCCACCGCCCACCGCCCACCGCCCACCGCCCACCGCCCACCGCCCACCCCCCGCCCACCGCCCCACCGCCCACCGCCCACCGCCCACCGCCCACCGCCCACCGCCCACCGCCCCACCGCCCACCGCCCACCGCCCACCGCCCACCGCCCACCGCCCACCGCCCACCGCCCACCGCCCACCGCCCACCGCCCACCGCCCACGCCCACCGCCCACCGCCCCCACCGCCCACCGCCCACCGCCCACCGCCCACCGCCCACCCCCACCCGCCCACCGCCCACCGCCCACCGCCACCGCCCACCGCCCACCGCCCACCGCCCACCGCCCACCGCCCACCGCCCACCGCCCACCCCCACCCCCACCGCCCCCACCGCCCACCGCCCACCGCCCACCGCCCACCGCCCACCGCCCCCCCACCGCCCACCGCCCACCGGCCCACCGCCCCCGCCCACCGCCCACCGCCCACCGCCCACGCCCACCGCCCACCGCCCACCGCCCACCGCCCACCGCCCACCGCCCACCGCCCACCGCCCACCGCCCACCGCCCACCGCCCACCGCCCACGCCACCGCCCACCGCCCACCGCCCACCCCCACCGCCACCGCCCACCGCCCACCGCCCACCGCCCACCGCCCACCGCCCACCGCCCCCGCCCACCGCCCACCGCCCACCGCCCACCGCCCACCGCCCACCGCCCACCGCCCACCGCCCACCGCCCACCGCCCACCGCCCACCGCCCACCGCCCACCGCCCACCGCCCACCGCCCACCGCCCACCGCCCACCGCCCACCGCCCACCGCCCACCGCCCACCGCCCACCGCCCACCGCCCACCGCCCCACCGCCCACCGCCCACCGCCCACCGCCCACCGCCCACCGCCCCACCGCCCACCGCCCACCGCCACCGCCCACCGCCCACCGCCCACCGCCCACCGCCCACCGCCCACCGGCCCACGCCCACCGCCCACCGCCCACCGCCCACCGCCCACCGCCCACCGCCACCGCCCACCGCCCACCGCCCACCGCCCACCGCCCACCGCCCACCGCCGCCACCGCCCACCGCCCACCGCCCACCGCCCACCGCCCACCGCCCACCGCCCACCGCCCACCGCCCCACCGCCCACCGCCCACCGCCCACCGCCCACCGCCCCCCGCCCACCGCCCACCGCCCACCGCCCCGCCCACCGCCCACCGCCCACCGCCCACCGCCCCCGCCCCACCGCCCACCGCCCACCGCCCACCGCCCACCGCCCCCACCGCCCACCGCCCACCGCCCACCGCCCACCGCCCACCGCCCACCGCCCACCGCCTCTCCCCTCACCCACCTCTCCCCTCACCCACCTCTCCCCTCACCCACCTCTCCCCTCACCCCACCGCTCCCCTCACCCCACTGCTCCCCTCACCTCACCAAACCTCACGTCACCGCCCACCGCAAGGCTCTCGATTCCGGCAATGAGCCGATACTCATGGGTCTTTCGTGACGTCCCATGTTCCCCGCCCCATTGCCAGCACGCCCTCCCTTCTGCCCTGTGCTGCCACGCCACCCACTTCTCCTCTGAGAGCGCGCGAGTGCCTTAAGGGTCTGATGGATGTCTCTTCTTTTCTTCCTCCCTTCCTCACACCTTTCTTTGTTCTCCGCCCCACGTCCAGCACGTCCTGCCTCCTGCCCTGTGCCGTCGCGCCATCCACTTCTTCTCTGAGAGCGCTCGAGTGCTGCAAGGAGCCGATGCCCTGAGGCAAGGCGACTGGCGCCTGTTTGGGCAGCTCATGTCGGAGTCCGGGCAGAGCTCCATCGACAACTACGAGTGCGGTGAGTGTGGTCTATAGTGCGGTGAGGAGGGGTGCTGGAGTGATTGCTTTGATTCGGGGCGACTGGCGCCTGTTCGGTCTGTTCATGTCGGAGTCTGGGCAGAGCTCCATCGACAACTACGAGTGCGGTGAGTGTGGGGTTTGAAGGTTTCTCATGCCTGTCGATTTTCAGCGCTCGAGTGCTGCAGGAGCGCTGCCTTGATGCAAGGAGCCTGGCCCCTGTTTGGGCTGTTCTACACCGATAACTACAAGTGCGGTGAGTGTGCAATGTAGTGCGGTGGGGAGCGGTTCTAGATGTAGCTGAAAATGGTTCTGTGGGGGGCTCTCATCCTTTCTGCTTCCCTCTCTCTTTCCTTATCTTGACCCCTCCCTCCCCCCCTCCTCCCTCCCTCTCTCCCTCCCTTGTCTCCACCACAGGTAGCCCTCCTCTCATTGAGCTCCGCTCAATTCTCCTCGCGACACCAGGTGTGCTCGGGGCTCGTTTCAGTGGTGCGGGGTTCAGGGGCTGCTGTGTGGCTCTGGTGGAGAGGGAGAGGATCGCAGCTGTAGCGCACCACATGGCGGAAGAGTATTCGCGGAGGCAGCCTGAGCTGGCAGAGGCGTGTCAGCCACATGGCATGGTGGTGGTGTGTGATGTGAGTGATGGTGCTAGGGTCGTATTAACTTGAGGGCGGATTCCTACGAAGTTGGATCCAGCGAAGTTGGATCCAAGGCGCGTGGTACAGTGCAGTGCATTTGTCGAAAATGTGCAATCAGTGCTGTTCGGTTTGGCTCGGCAGTGCGCGATAGTAGATCCAACTTCGCCAGATCCCAGTTTGTAGGAATCCGCCCTGAGTCCAGTTGATGAGCTGTGGCAAGGTGACTTTTGAGTCGACGCCAAACTAGGATGTGTGGGATGGTGCCAGGATTGTATGGAATTGATCTTGACGATGCTTGGCAAGAAGCTGACACTGTTTCGCTGATCAGTCCAAAACCCAAACATGAGTCTGACACCGAGTAGAGCACTGCTAGAGGCTGACACCGAGTAGATTAAGAGCGTGTTCCTACCAGCCTCCTCCCTAGCAACCTCGTCCCAGACTCGCGTGCTACAGTGTCGCAAATTTTGACGCGAAATGTTTCAGTTCGATTCTGCGAAGTGCGAAGTGAAAATCGCCTTCCCGAGATTCAGGGGCGTGTTTTAAAACCTCCTTTCAGACAAGCAGATTTTCAGACAACCACGAATCTGCACAGTAAATTTTCGACGCTAGCTGGTTTTATGTGGTTGAGAGCGGTGGAAAGCAAATATGAAACGGGAGTATTCCGAAAAGTTATCCTGAGAACACGCTCTCAAGGTCGCGCGTGAGTCTGGGAAGAGGTTGCCTGGGAAGAGGCTCGTAGGAACACGCTCTAATTCACTAATTAGTACACTGAGTAGACTAGTGCCTTTCACAGAAACAACACTGGTTTGAGAGGTCTGCTCTCCAGAATTCACGTGTCTAGAAAATTGATGGACCTTCTACGATGTGGGCCTATTTCACACGTATGGGGCGATAGCTCCTCCTAAGCAACATGAGCTAGTTATAACGCACAACCAAGCAGCCTGAGCACAAGCTTACGCTGCACCCCCCAGATTTAGAAACCACCTCGGGTAGGTATAACACACAATCAAGCACAAGCTTACGCTGCACAAGCTTACGCTGCACCTCCTGCTGAGCCGGTAAGGCAGAAGCAATCTCCTGGATGCCATGGCAGGAGATTATTCTTCCTGCGCTTCCTGTTCGTTGCTTCACTCACTGTATCTGTGTGCATCCTGCTGTTCTGTGCTCAGTGTACCTTATGTACCGTGTCCGATGCAGAAGTGAGCAGCACAGCATTGAGTGCATAATGCATAGTGCACACAGTATTTGTAGTGTATAACGTGCAGTATTGTGTAGGAGCTCTCTGCACGGCAGGTCGCCGGGCGCAGCTCGTCGCAGCTCCGCCCTCGCTGTATGGCGCAGCTCCGCTTTTCCTGTACGGCGCAGCTCCGCTTTCCCTGTACGGCGCAGCTCCGCTTTCCCTGTATGGCGCAGCTCCGCTTTCCCTGTATGGCGCAGCTAAGCTCCTCCCTCTCTCCATGCGCAGCACTTAGTTCCGCCATCGCTGCAGGGCGCTCCTCAGGCCTTACTGCATGGCGCAGCTTTCCGCTCCGCCGTGGCAGCAGTGCGCCCCTCCGACTTTACTGCATGGCGCAGTTGCACACGTCATCGTCCGCCTCCTCGATCTCCCACCATGCCACGTCATCCGGGTGCCGCGTCTCGCTGCACGCACGCAAGGTCGCACGGAGGGTCAGACGATCAGCTAACGTTCGCACGGCGGGTGATACGACAATCTCAAGGTCGCACGGTGGGGCAGACGACTCTCAAGGTCGCACGTTGGGTCAGACTATAAAAACGCGGTCCATGGTGGGTGGGGAAATGGGGGGGGGGGGGGCGGGGGGGGGGGGGGGACCACGCACCTATGAAACCCCTATGGCGTTTCTCGCTGGGAGTTACCACGCACCTTGGCTCGTATTCGCGAATGGCAGTGAGCGAGAAGCCGGCTTCATCACCCCACCGCACGCGCCGGCCTCTCTTCTCCGTCGCCCCCTTCACTTGCGGGTACTCGATCGTGTGAGCCATGACCGGCTCTCGCTCTAGCATCGGCACCATTAGCGGATTCTTCATGGGGTTCGTTATCATGGCTTGCGCGCCTGAGTCGTCACACCGGCTTCCGTCGCCCGTGCGACATGATTCGTCGCCGGAGCCGTCGCCGCCGCCGTCGTCGCGAAGGTGGGCGAGGGTGGTGGAGTGGTGTTGAAGGAGTGACGGCAGAGCGAGGAACGGTGGTAGGAGACAGAGATTCGCGACGTACAGAGCCATGGCGGGGCTATTCTCGATCGTAAGGACACTCCTTATTGCATGCAAGTATTTCCGACTCGATCTTAGAGGAAAACGCGGAAAATGCGGTCGGTGGTGGGCTTATGAGATTTCTTGATTGAGAGTAGGGTTTGCGGTAAATAGCCTGTGCACGTCACGAAAGAGGGGATTATGGACGGACCGTCTGAGCACGGCGGGTTAATTTAAATCCGGAGACGAATCCTTGAACACGTAAGCTTCCTGCGCTATGCTCCTGTGTGCATCCGCATACACACAGCGCCTAGATCTTACACTTTCACTGTAACGGCTTGCTTCACTCTCCTGGCAGAAATCAGCTCTACCGTGTCTGTCGCTTTCTGGGGACAGGTTGGGTGACGTGGTATTTATTTGTGAAAAACTGCTGATCGCACCATGGGATCACCACCAACCAACAACTAAAAAAACAACAGCAGTCTGTGAGTGAGTGAGTGTGATCGCTGCTGCTAGCGCACAAGCGCACTTAGAAAAGTGCCTGCACACATCCCGCCCAAGATGGTCAGAAGGGAGGGAGGGTGCTGCTGTGCTGCAGGAGCAGAAGCAAAATTTACAGGAGACAAGCGCCTCGGTTTGGTTTGGGTCACATTGGAAATTCGAAAATGGAAATGTCGTTGCCCCGACAGAAGGCGGCGCGACCTTCCGGCTCGGTAAGGAATTTCCACGTGTCCGCCAAGCACGGCGGGTGTGATGCAGAACCCCCTCGCCTTTCACGTCACGGCGAGTGTTTAGCTTCGGCAGAGGTTTGTCAGAGATTGATTGGCTGAGGGCTAAAAAGGGGGGGCCTTGGAAGCTTGGGATTTTCTGGTGATGTTTGTGATGTGCTGCTGACGTGGTAAGGGGGTCAGAGTGAGCTGTCCGTCAAGGCTTGCGACGTGCGATTCCTGCGATCGTAGAGAAGTGCTTCCTGACAAGCACTTTCGGGAAAGAACGGCGTGCACGAAGGTCGTCAACGAGTCAACGACAAGCAGCACCGTCGTCCAGCACAACAGAAAGCGCTGTCAAGAGTCGCGAACCACGCATCGGTACCGTCCAATCAAGGAGGTCGCCGTCAGCATTTCTTAGTATTGATCTGTAAATGTTTATTGCGCCACAGCATTATGCAGTGTATCTCGATGCTTATCTCTGAACAGGTCTGTTACTGTCGCGTATAATCTCCATCCATTACTGAATTCACCAAATTCGCGCCTATTTCCACTGTCACATTCTCTTCAGCAGTCCTACAATCAGTTTTTGGCGGCGTGTTACTTGCCAGAAACACCAGTCAGCCGTCGATTAGGCCCGCGCTACCGCGACACTCCTATCAGATGACGTTGCTCTCCTCCTTCGCTTTTCTAGTCCTTCTGCCGCTTGTAACGCTGCTCGTCGTGACCCATCCTCTCGGCGTTTTTTCAGCCCCCCGCGTTCAGGGGCGGATGGGGCGCAGAATTCAATCTCTCAAGCCATGGCGGTGGCTCGCGTCACGGCGAGCACCGTTCGGGCAGAGAAGGATCTACAGGCCGCATGGTACCGTTAGAGTTCTCTTTCGCCGGAAGCCACAGCACGTCGAATTTGCATCAAACCAACTTGAAGCACCACCACCAAAGTTTCGTGCAAGAAAGGGTCGGAGCTGAGGTGGGCCGGACTCTCGTTGTGCAAATCGCAACTCTGTGGTTCTGAAAAAGAAAGAAAGAAAGAAAGAAACCCCCCCCCCCTCCCCCCCAAAAAAAAAACAACAAAAAAAACAACCAAAAAAAAAAAAAAAAAAAAAAAAACCAGCAACAACAACCTGGGTCCCCATATCTCTTTCCCGTTGCCAAATTACTTCGGGCGCTCCTACCCTGGCGGTTGGTTCACGTATGGAGCTATTTTCGACTTGCGCGTCGAGTCGTCCGACCTGCCGCCCTTAATCTCCGCGCGCACGCGCACCCATGCACCGGCATTCATCAGCGCGTATGCGGTCTCGTCGTCTTCTTCTCGATCTTGTGGCAGCCGAATTCCAAAAGTGTAATTCTCCATCTTTTCCTGTGTCCTGTGAATCGGCTGTTGCATCTACTCTATCTTCCCACCTCTCTTTTCCCCACTGCTTCCCACGTCTCCCTGCCTTCACCCTTTTACCCCTGTCTTTACGCCTCCCCTCTACCATCCTCACCTTGGTCTCCCTCTCTCCGTGTCTTCCTCTCCAACAGTTCGGCTGGGTGCTGCTGTTCAATCTCGATGGTCCATTGTTCCAGGATGCTCTCTACCGTCAGATCGCCTCGAGCTTTAAGCCTGCACAGGTGTGCGAGGGGTGGGTGGTAACCCTTTAGCCTTACATTAAAGCCTGAGCTGTCCACGTACGGTCAATCTGCATGTAATTTTTGCCACCCTTCATTTATGCACCCACCAATCGGTGCTGGTACCACCGCCGCCCATCCTTACCGCCCATCCGCGCCGCCCATCTTTGCCGGCCAGTGCAGGTGGAGAGCTACTATTTGGCGGATGAGAGCAGGCCGTATTACCACGAGATCTACTACTCAGCCCTCTTCCTTGCTGACGTGACATGGCCAGCTGGCAGCAGCACACGGGTGGAGGCTACGTTTGGCGCGCCACATGACCCCAGCTACTGCTTCGGGCCGGCGTCTCGATGGTGGCAGCTACAGCGGCAGGTGTTGCTGGAGGGAGGGGAGGGGGGGCAGGGGGGGGGAGGGGGGTGGGGGGGCGAGGGGAGGGGGCAGAGGATGCCTGTGTGGGAAGAACGCAGGGAGTCGAGAGGTAGTTGCATGGGGTATGGTACGCCGCCTCATGTGACATGACCCCAGCTACTGCTGCTGGGGATGGGTAGCTAATGCTGCGGGCCGGCGTCTCGCTGGTGGCAGCTGCAGCGGCAGGTATGGGCAGCTCCATGTCTTTATTCTTCTTGATGTGATCCCCTTCTCCCCCCTCGCCCCCCCTTTTTACCACCACCCGCAGGGCTTCAGTCCCCTGAGCATTTCCCTCACAGAAGACCCTGTGGCGCTCACTGTCTATGTGGCTGATGTTTGGAGCAACGCCCCCACCACGGGCGGGTGAGTGAGCCTATCCCGAAGCCATGGCTTGCTTGCCTGGTCTGTGCCCCCACATCCCAACATCCCTGCATCCCAACATCCCTCCATCCCAGCATCCCTGCATCCCTGCATCCCAGCATCCCGCATCCCGAGTCCAGGGCCTGCTTTCCGTACCGGGTTTGGCATAGCTTATCTTGCCTCGATCAGGAAGATTGCTGACTTTTGCCTCGCGTGGCACCATGTTCTCGACCTCGTTCCTCGTCGTCCTATCCCCTCTCCTCCTCTGACCGCTGCCCTCTCCCCCCAACCCCCCACACTCCACTCCCCCTTCCCTGCCGCCTTTTTTCCCTCTCCAGGTGGCAAGCCGAGGTGGCCAGGATAGAGGCTCAGCTGCAGCAGACACTGTCCTCGTTACCACCCCCCGTGGTTCCCACCTTCCTCAAGGCGTACACGGTCGGCCGTCAGGTGAGAACTGGGGCTGGTGGAATGGGAGAGATACAACCGTGACAGCTGCTCCCTCCCCTGGTTGCCACCTCCCACCTACACCCGCCCAACTGTCATCAGCCCAAATGCACGTTCTTCTCCTCTCCCTGTCCCCCAGCACGCCCACTCTCCCTCCCCACCCACCCCCCCCCCCACCCCCCAGTTAACTTCTCAAAATCCCAAATGCTCGCTCTTCTCCTCTCTGTCACCCATTTTCCTGTTCTGGCCCTCGCCGCCCGCTTTTCAACAGGTCTTCTATGCGTACGTTGCCCGTCCGCCCACCTCCTCCGCCCCCCACCGCACTCTCACCACTGACATCAGCCGCAGCGGCTTTGAGCTGCTCGCTGTCTTGATCAAGCAACCCCCTCTCTTTGTCATGTCTTTTGTTCCGCCTGCGTGTGGGGTTAAAGGGAGAATCTCCAAGGAAAGATACACTATTGTGTGGCCAATTGATGGTGTAGGGAGAGGACTAGAGGCAGAGGGGGACATAGGGGGGAAGGTAGAGGGGAATGTAGAGCAAGAGGGGGAAGTAGATGGAGAGGGGGAAGCCAAGGTAGTGGGGACACAAAATCTTCAAGCTTAAAGTGATGATGGGATGCGGCATGTAATCCATGTTGTAAATAGTCGGTCGCATATGTGAGAAATGTAGTAAACCATGCACAGATTTTGGCAACGAATTTACGACAAACATGCACGTGTCGTCCAGCACGAACAAAATTCGCAGATTTGTCTATCAATGTTGTACAATAATCAAAGTGGAAGTCGTCAATTTCTTGTTATACTATTTGCGAAGCATTTTTCCAACTTCCATAATTATTTGAAGTGCAACTCCACTGTACTCCTCTGATAAAATCTGCTACTTATGAGTATAATCGCATGTACACCACAAACCCAAGCGCACCCAAAATTCGCGCCTATTTTCGCCATTCACATTCTCCCCATCAGTCACATTCGTACAGCCTGAGTTCCTCAGCCGTCGACTAGACTCCTCGAGTAGTCCCGCGCCCCTACGATTAGGCCCGTGCCCCCGCGAGTAGGCACGCGCTCCCGCAACACTCCCGTCAGATGACTCTGCTCTTCCCCTGCGTCTTTCTTCTGTTTCTGCCACGTAAAGACCACGGCACACATGTGCTGTTCACTCGGGCTCGCGCAGCGCAACACTCCCGTCAGATGACTTTGCTCTCCCCCTGCATCTTTCTCCTGCTGTATCTGCCGCTGACGCTGCTCGTCGTGGCCCATCCTCGAGGTGCTTTTTTGCCCCCCGCGTTCAGCGGCAGATGGGGCGCAGAATTCAACCTCTCTAGCCATGGCAATGGCTCGCGTCACGACGAGAGCCACTCGAGCAGAGACGTACCTAGAAACCGCGTAGAACCGCTTGTTTTCTCTTCCACCAGGAGTCCCAGCACGGCAGCGTTCTTTAATTCTAGTCTTCAATTACAGCACGGAGCCCTTGACATCGCGCGCGAACGAGTCGGGGCTGAGGTGAGTCGGAATCGCATCGCATGTCGCGTGACATTGCGATTTCGGGGCATTCAATAACGAATCCTTCCTCCTCCCCATTGCCTACCGTGCCGTACTCTCGCCGTACTCTCTTCTCCCTCCCCCCGTCCTATCTTACCCGTTTCACACCTTATATTCTCGCTATCCCCGTACCCTCACCCTTCCCCACAGCCCGATTACTTCGAGCGCAAGTACCCGGGCGGCTGGTTCACCTACGGAGCTATCTTCGATTCGCGCGTCGAGTCGTCCGACCTGCCGGCTTTAATCTCCTCACGCACGCGCACCCACGCGCCGGCCTTCGTCAGCGCGTACGCAGTCTGGTCTCCTCACCCGCTCGTCTTCTTCTCCATCCTCTGGCCAATTACATAAGCTCAACTCCTGAAAGGTAACCCGACTTCCAAAACTGGGCTGGCTCATTATGTCTGCCACTCAGAAAAGTAGAATATGCCATCTCGTTTCCACCTGGTCTCTTCATCCGCTCGTCTTCTCCCTCCTCTGGCAGCCCAGCTCAAAATACGAAAGCTCCTTCCAGGGGGGTGATGGATATGCTACAGTGCTACCCCCCAAACAAACGTGCCCTGTTAACCGTAGTTTTGAGGCGTCTCATAACTAGACTCCTATCAAACGTGCCTTGTTAACTCAGTCGGTAGCGGCCTAGGGCCATCACTCACCCGCTCGTCTTCTTCTCCATCCTCTGGCAACCCAGCTCCAAATATGTAAGCTCCTGACTAATTTTGAGGCGCCTCAAAAGTAGAGCTCTGAATATGTAAGCTCCTGATTTTTCTGAATTCTCACATATCTCCAATCCGTCCTCTTCCCACCTCCCCTTCCTTGCCTTCTTCGTGAGAAGACGGCCTGCTGCTCCAAGGCAACACCGCTTTTGAGTCGACTCAAATGCAATCTGTCCCTTCTCTCTGTGTCTTGCACTCAACAGCCAGGCAGGTGACTTTGACCTCGACGGCCTGCTGCTCCAAGGCGCCCTGCCCCACCACATCGCTCCTTTACCCAAGTCTTAAATCCCCTCCTACCCCTTCCATCTCGCCCCCCTCCCCCCTCCCCCTCCATCTCTCGCTTTCAACCGGCACTCGGGCGCGTTTTTTAGGCGCGTGCTGCTCGTCTTCAATGTCGACGGGAGGCTGCCGGCAAGATACCTTGCACCATATCATCTCTGCTCAACCCAAGTGTCACCCCCACCCCCCCGCATCCGCCTTCTAAGGCGCCTCAAAAGTCAAAGCCCTGCACCATTTCATCTCTCCTCAACCCAAGTGCCCCCCCCAAACCCCCCACCCACCCACCCGCCATCCCTCCCCCGACTCTCTCCACACGGCGTGCATTCAACCAACAGCCAAGCGGCTGGGTGTGGATCTTCGGCGTCTTCGGCGTCTACGGCCCACTGTTGCTTCATGCCTTGCCTTGTCCCATTACAAGCCTCCTCCACTCAAGCCTCCCCATCTCTCCCCCCTCCTCTCCGTGGTTTTCACTCAACAGACGGGCGCATGGGTGCTGGTATTCAACGTCGATGGCTGGCTGCTGCTACATGCCTTGTCCCACCCACTACATCACCCCGTTAATTACAGCATGGAATCACTACCCCCCTCTCTTCTCCACCCCCCCCCCCCCCCACCTCTCTTCTATGCCTCGTGTTCAACCAACAGCCGGGCTCGTGGGTGCTGGTAAGACGCTCTCCACCGTCAGATCGCCGCGGGTTTTAAGCCCGCACAGGTGCACACGCAAGGGGGTGGCTTTGAGCGTAGCACTAATAAAAAGGCTAAGCTGCTCGTTAATTTAACATCCATTCAGGTTACAGCCCATCCCTGCCGCAAATTTCGGTTGCCATTCCTGCCGCCCATTTCTGCCGCCCATTTCTGCGGCCCGTTTCTGCCGCCCAGCCCAGGTGGAGAGCTACCCTTGGCAGATGATAGCAGGCCGTACTACCACGAGCTCTACTACGCAGCCATCTTCCGTGCTGACGTGGCATGGCCAGCTGGCAGCAGCACACTGGTGGAGGTGGCGTTTGGGATGCCGCACGATGAATCCTACTGCTGCGGGCCGTCCGCTCGTTGGTGGCAGCTGCAGTGGCAGGTGCGGAGGCAACAGGGGGGGTAGATGAGCATTACAAGCCACCGAATATGAAATGAAAGACAGACCGCGGGCTCGTCAGGGCTGATCAGGGCTGATCCGGGCTAAACTCATTTGTTGCGCCTTTTCCCGCGACACCCTGAGGGCTTATTCCCTTGAAAAAACAACCCCCTGACAGAGGATTCTACCACGAGACGAGCTTATTTTGTTCCGTTACCCGTTCGCATCTCCTCCCCTGTCTTGAGGCGCCTCAAAACTAGACTCCGTTGCCTGTTCGCATCTCCCCCCCTGTCTTGAGGCGCCTCAAAACTAGACTCCGTTGCCCGTTCGCATCTCCCCCCCTGTCTTGAGGCACCTCAAAACTAGACTCCGTTGCCCGTTCGCATCTCCCCCCCTGTCTTGAGGCGCCTCAAAACTAGACTCCGTTGCCCGTTCGCATCTCCCCCCCTGTCTTGAGGCGCCTCAAAACTAGACTCCGTCGCCCGTTCGCATCTCCCCCCCTGTCACCCTCAGGGCATCAGTCCTCTGAGCATTTCCCTCACCGAAGATCGTCTCACGCTCTTGCAGGCTTGGTACTGAATCTCCCCCCACACCCCCCACACCCCCCTCCTCTGCTTTCTCCCTCAGGGCATCAGTCCTCTAAGCATTTTCCTCACCGAAGACTCTCTCGTGCTCACAGTCCATGCCTCTCTACCACATGTTCTGATTCCCACCTCCTTTCCTCCCACCGTTTTCCTACCGCCCTGACGCTCACGGTCTATGTCTTGCGCTTCCAATTGCATGCTTGCTCCTAAATCTCCCCCCCACACCCCCCACACTCCCCCTCACCCCCCATTTCTGCTTCCTACCGCAGGGCTTCAGTCCTTTGAGCATCTCCTTCATGCACGACCCTCTCACGCTCACCGTCTATGTGGCGGATGTGTGGATCGATGCCCCCACCAAAGGCGGGTGAGTTGGGCACTGAGGTGAGCTCCAATCAAGGCGGAGTGTGCTCACCTCAGCAGATGCCACTGTTGTGCATGTGTTGGTCAAAGCATTTCCCTCACGGTGTGTTTGTTTTTTAGAATTCTAGAAGACGTGAGGCACAGGGTTGGCCTCCCATCAAGGCAGAGTGTGTGCCGTTATTGCGCATGTGCTAGTCACTGCGTTTCCCTCACGAGAGACCCTCTGCGTTTGTCTATGTGGCGGATGTCTGGAGTGATGAGTGACGGTCCTACGAAAGGCTCGTGAGGGGGCGCAGAGGGGGGGAGGGGGGTGGCATGTGGGGAGGCATGTCTGGGGGGATGGCGAGGTTGTCACAAGGGCGAGTTTGTCTATGTGGCGGATGTGTGGAGTGACGGTCGGACAAAAGGCTGTGAGTAGGGCAAGTAGAGTAGGGTAGGGTGAGCTCAGGTGTGTGCTGTATGTAGCGGATAGGCATACGGTATGCTGCACACAGTTTGTTCAATGCTCCAAGCTCACAGTCTAGGTAGTGGATGTCTGGAGTGACGCTCCCACCAAAGGTGGGTAGCGAGGCACAGAGGTGGGGAGGGGGGGTGGGGGGGCCATGGCTGGGGCACAGAGGTGGGGGTGAATGAGAAGGTTATTTTTGGTATTGAAGTCCCGGCTTCTGTTGCTGCTATTCAAATCTTCAATCAGAACATAAAAGGATCTATAGCCTCTCCTCATCCGCCCTCCTCCCCTTCCGCCCCCACCCCCTGTACCCTTGTCTTCTCTGCACCCTTTTCTTGTGTGCACCCTTCTTTTTCTCTAAGTCGTCCCTTGCTTTTCTCTTTCCAGGTGGCAAGCTGAGGTGGACAGGACAGAGGCCCAGCTGCACCAGGCGCTGTCCTCGTTGCCACCCCCCTGGTTCCCACCTTCCTCAAGGCGTACACGGTCAACCTTCAGGTGATTAAAGGCACGCGGATACGATAGTACCCAACACATGGTGTGCTGGGAGGTTACATTTGCCTTGAACTGGGTCCCTGCTCTCCCTTCAACTGGGACTCCTGCCCACAATCTCCCCACTTTTCCCACCCATTTTCCCCTCTCCCGTCGTCCCCCCAAAATAAATTCTCTGCGTACATCGCCCGCCATCCCCAATCCCCCCCCCCCCCGCGCTACAACCCTTTCCCTCCTCTCCTGTCGTCCCCCCAACAGACCTTCTATGCGCACATCACCCATCCCCCCCCTTCCTCCACTCCCTCGCTCTCACCACCGACGGCAGCCACAGCGACTTTGAGCTGCTCGCTGGCTAGGTTGGTTAGATCACAATTCGCTCCTCCCAAATCCCCCCCTCTCCCCCCCCCCGACCCTTTCCCGTCAACAGACCTTCGATGCATACATTGCCCGTGCTCCCCCCTCCTCCGCTCCCCACTACACCCTCACCACCGATGGTGTCCTTTGTGCCGCGCAAGTGCTGGGATCAGGGGGCGAGCAGAGTGAGCGGTACACTGTTTTGTGGCAGACGGATGGGGTATGGAGAGAAGTGGAGGGAGTTTTGAGGAGCCTCAAAAGCTGTTTTGTGGCAGACGGATGGGGTATGGAGAGAAGTGGAGGGAGTTTTGAGGCGCCTCAAAAGCTGTTTTGTGGCAGACGGATGGGGTATGGAGAGAAGTGGAGGGAGTTTTGAGGCGCCTCAAAAGCTGTTTTGTGGCAGACGGATGGGGTATGGAGAGAAGTTGAGGGAGAGAAGTAGGGAGAGAAGTAGGGAGAGAAGTAGGGAGAGGGGGGTCTAGAGGGGAAGTCTGACGAGGTGGAGAAGAGAGGAGAAAGTAAGTGAAGTCGTGAGAGCAGAGGGGAGGAGCATAGAGTGAGGAGTGGGGACGCGAGAGCCAAGCTAATAAGTTGTGATAAGGATGCGGTGCACATCCTGTAAATATTTCTGTGCTGGAAATAGAATATGTCTTTTAAGCTAACCAGTGATGCTAAGTAGGTTGTACAATTTCATATAGAATCCTTAACCTCCCTTGCCAGACAACGCAACTTCGGCAACCATGTGGTTATCAAGAGCGCTATTACCGGAGAAATGGAATTCGGAAAGCCAGGCCTATGTTCGCCCAGAATCGCTCCCCTCGTCGCATTACATCGTTAGCAGTCTCCCTTGACCCCTCGAGTCGTCCCCGGGCCGCATCGGTTCACAACCTCAAATGGAGTTCCGACGCTCGCGCATCCTCGTAGCGCTTCTATCTCTGACGCTCCTCGCCGCGACGCTTCCGCGCCACGTGTCCTCCGCCCCCGCGTTCAGCGGCGGATGGGGCGCAGAATCCCACCTCAGTACCCCCGCCGCCGCGGCCGGGGGCAGCCCGCGTCACAGCGACAACTATTCGAGCAGGACGGAGTTTAACGACGGTGTCATAGTACCGCATGTCACTGTCACTCCCTTGGTGTTCTCTTCTGACGGAAACTACAGCACGGCAAGCTCAAGCACGAGTTCGGATTCTCGCCAGCATAAGAGGAGGTTTCTTCCTCTGGAAAGCCCACGTGGACGGGAAGGAGCGCCGGTGAGTTGAGCTGGCGGGACGCACGCCAGTAAAATGTGTTGCAGCAGTCGGGTCGGGGCGCCTGTGAGTTGAGCTGCGACTCACCCGTATGCCCAGCACCGCATGTTACTCCGTTGGTATTCTCGTCTGTTTCTCGTCTGTTTCTCGTCTGTTTCTCGTCTGTTTCTCGTCTGTTTCTCGTCTGTTTCTCGTCTGTTTCTCGTCACTTCAAGCACAGCTCGGCAGACGCAGCCGCGTTTCCCCGCCAGCATATGCGGAGGAACCGGTGAGTGTTTCGCCAGCATATGCGGAGGAACCGGTGAGTGTTTCGCCAGCATATGCGGAGGAACCGGTGAGTGTTTCGCCAGCATATGCGGAGGAACCGGTGAGTGTTTCGCCAGCATATGCGGAGGAACCGGTGAGTGTTTCGCCAGCATATGCGGCGCAGAGGTGTTCTCCCGTGAGAAGGACGCCAGTAAAACATGTTGCAGCAGTCGGGGCACCGGTGAGTTGAGCTGCGACTCACCCTGATGCCCTAGAACCGCTTGTTACTATCTTCCCTTGTCCCCTTCCCCTGTCCCCTTCCCTTGTCCCCCGTCCCATCTTACCATATCTACCCCAATGTTCCCCTTTTCCCCAGCCGGATTACTTCGAGCGCAAGTACCCGGGCGGGTGGCAGACCTCCGGCCCCTTTCTCGACACGCACGCGTAGTCGTCGGACCTCACCTCTGGACTCTCTTCCTCGCCCCTCACTCTCTCCCCCCTCGCTCTCTTCCCCACAGCCCGACTATTTCGAGCGCAAGTACCCTGGCGGCTGGTTGACCTCGGGGCCGTTTCTCGACTCGCGCGTCGAGTCGTCGGACCTCACGTCTTTAATCTCCGCACGTGCGCGCTCCCACGTGCCGGCCTTCATCAGCGCGTATGCCGTCTCGTCGCCTCGCCCGCTTGTCTACTTCTCTGTCTTGTGGCAGCCGAATTCCCAGAAGGTATGCCGCCAATTCCCTCTGATTCACACCAATAGAAGGTACGCACCCATCATCTCTGTGTCCCATTCACATGCACGCGCCGGCCTTTCTCAACGCGTACGCTGTCTCGTCGCCACGCCGGCTCATCTTCTTCTCTGTCCTCTGGCAACCGAATTCGTAAAAGGCGAGTCCATTTCAGTTTGCTTCACACGAAACAAATCTGCCACCCATTCACACACTCTGTGTCACACCCCTTCTCCCTGCTCTCCCTGGATGGAAGCTGGAGTACATCCCTCTTTTGAGGAGAGATGGTACATCTTCTCCCCGTCTTCCCCCCCCTCCCTTCCCTTCATTTCATTCCAAGCCCCCCTGTCAACAGCTCGTGTGGGTGTTAATTTCACCCTCGACGGCCAGCAGTTCAAGGAATCCTTCGTGGATGCCTTCGTCCCATGCCGCCCGTCCTTCCCAATGACAATGTCCCAATTGGCAATGTCCCCCCTCCGTCCCATGTCCTTCCCAATTGACAATGTCCCAATTGACAATGTCTCAAATCACAATGTCCCAATTGAAAATGTCCCAATTGACAATGTCCCCCCGCCGCCCGTCGCCTCCTGCCCCTTTCCCCTTGCCCCTTTCCCCGTGCCCCTTGCCCCTTTCCCCGTGCCCCGCGCCCCTTGCCCCTCGGCCCTTGGCCCTCGGCCCTCGGCCCTCGGCCCTCGCCCCTCGCCCCTCGCCCCTCGCCCCTCGCCCCTCGCCCCTTGCCCCTCGCCCCTTGCCCCTTGCCCCTCGCCCCTCGCCCCTTGCCTTTTCTCCCCCTCTCAACAGCTCGGGTGGGTGCTGGTGTTCAACCTCAACGGCCAGCAGTTCCAAGACGCCCTGCACCGTTACATCTCCTCGGGCTACAAGCCCGCACAGGTGCGTGGTCTTGGCTGCTAACTTGCTATTCGTTAGTGTTATGTTGATTCTCAACTGCATTGGTGTTCAACCTCAACGGCCCGCAGGTCCAAGATGCTCTGCCCTGTTACGTTACATCTCCTCGGGCTATAAGCCCGCATAGGTGCATTGTCTTAGCTGGTAACTGGATGTGCTTGGGCTGAGAGATTAGCAACTACTCACTCACTGTCAATAGCCTTTTACACTGATGCCACTCACTTGCCACCCGCAGCACCATGCTTACCCAGAATCATTCTGCCGCCCACCACTCTGCCGCCCACCACCCTGCCGCCCATCACTCTGCCGCACCACTCTGCCGCCCACTCCTCTGTCCCCGCCTCTCTGCCGCCCACTTCTGTGCTCCTCTGCCGCCCATGCCAGGTGGAGAGCTACTACGTGGCGGACCACCACGGGCTCTACTACTCCGCCATCTTCCTTGCTGACGTGGCATGGCCAGCTGGCAGCAGCACACGGGTGGAGGCCGTGTTTGGCGTCCCGCACGACAGCAGCTACTGTTGCGGCCCCTCGTCTCGCTGGCTGCAGCTGCAGCGACAGGTGTGGATTGAGGAGAGGGGTAGGGAAAGGGAGGGTGTCGACATTGTGAGGGGACAGGGTGTTTGGCATGCCGCATGACAGCAGCTACTGCTGTGGGCCGGCGTCTTGCTGGCTGCAGCTGCAGAGACAGGTGTGGGGGGTTTGAGGTTGGAGGGGAGGGGGAGGGGGTGGGAGGTGTGAGATGCGCATGCTGGCAGTAGCACACGGGTGGAGGCGGTGTTAGGCGTCCCACACAACAACAGCTACTGCTGCAGGCCGGCCTCTCGATGGCTGCAGCTGCAGCGACAGGTGTGGGGGGTCGCTACATAGTTGCTGTCACGTATTGACGGCATGGCACCTAACTGGTGTTCCATCGGACAGGTGTGGGGGGTTGGGGGGGGGGGGGGGAAGGGGATGGAACATGGGTATGGGGGGTTGGGGGGAATGGGGAGGGCGGGGGGGGGGGGGGAGAGGGGAGCATGCACATGGCAGGGGCAGGTAATGAGGGGACTGGCCAAGACGGAGGCTTAGCTGGTGCAGGCATTGCCCTCTGGGCTCGCTGGTGCCCATCCCATGATGCTGCAGGCATTGCCCCCTGTGCCCCAACACCTTCTCCTATGTCCCCTCCCATGCCTGCAAGGCCTCAGCCCTCTGAGCGTTTTTCTCACTGAAGACTCCACCACGCACAAAGTCTACGTGGCGGATGTGTGGAACGACGCCCCCCGCCACGAGGGGCGGGTGGCAGGGCAGGGTGGCCAAGACACAGGCGGAATGATGCTTCTGTGCCTCCTCCCCATCCCTCTCTCCCACTGCAGGGCTTCAGTCCGCTGAGTGTTTCCCTGACTGAGGACCCAGTAAGAGGGATAGTCTACGTGGCGGATGTGTGGAACGACGCCCCCACGAGGGGCGGGTGGCAGGGTGGGCTGGCCAAGACCGAGGCGCAGCTGCAGCAGGCGCTGGGGTCGCTTCTGCCTCCCCTGGTCCCCACCTACCTCAAAGCGTACTGGGTGTCTTCGCAAAAGCAGGTAAGGGGTGAGATGAGGGGATGCAACGTAACAGGTGAATGCCACAAGTGCTGCCTCCCCTGGCTCCCACCTTCCTCAAGCTGTACTGGGTGTCGTCGCAGCAGCCAGTCAGAATGAGGGAGATGCGGGAATGGGAGGTGGGAAGTGAGGTGCCTAGTGGTAGTGGCCAAGACAGAGGCGCAGCGGCAGCAGGCGCTGGGGTCGCTGCTGCCTCCCCTGGTCCCCACCTACCTCAAGGCGTACTGGGTGGCCTCGCAAAAGCAAGTAGTGTGGGAGAGCACCACTTAGATGGGGTGAGCGGTGAGGTGGGAAGTGGTATACGGGCTGGCCAAGACCGAGGCGCAGCTGCAGCAGGCGCTGGGCTCGCTGCTGCCTACCCTGGTCCCCACCTACCTCAAAGCTTACTGGGTGTCGTCGCAAAAGCAGGTAAGGTGTGAGGGGATGCAATGTAACAGTTGAATGCCTCAAGTGCAGCCTCCCCTGGCTCCCACCTTCCTCTGGCGTACTGGGTGTCGTCAAAGCAGCAGGTGAGAGGGGAGGGGCAGGGAGGGGAGGGGTGAGGGGAGTTACCCGGTGACAAATGCTGCCCCCCCTGGTCCCCACCTACCTGAAGGCATACCGGATGGCTTCACAAAAGCAGGTAATGAAGGGGGGAGAAGGGGACACGGTTGAGAAGGGAGATGACCTGGCTGCGCTGCTGCCTCCCCTGGCTTCCACCTTCCTCAAGGCGCACTGGGTGGCATATTGCTGTGGGGTGATCTTGCTGTGGGGTGATCTTGCTGCTGGGTACTCTTGCTGCTGGGTACTCTTGCTGCTGGGTGCTCCTCTTGCTGCTGGGTCCTCTTGCTGCTGGGTGCTTTTGCTGCTGGGTGCTCTTGCTCCTGGGTGCCCTTGCTGCTGGGTGCCCTTGCTGCTGGGTGCTCTTGCTGCTGGGTGCTCTTGCTGCTGGGTGCTCTTGCTGCTGGGTGCCCTTGCTGCTGGGTGCCCTTGCTGCTGGGTGCCCTTACTGCTGGGTGCTCTTGCTGCTGGGTGCTCTTGCTGCTGGTTACTCTTGCTGCTGGGTGCTCTTGCTGCTGGGTGCTCTAGCTGCTGGGTGCTCTTGGTGCAGGGTTCTACTGTTAAAGTATTCAACTGCTCCAATGTTCTAATGTTCAACTATTTAACTGTTCAACTGCTCCAGTGTTCTACTATTTAACTACTTGACTGTTCTAGTGTTCAACTGTTCAACTATTTAATTGTTCAGCTATTCAACTGTTCTATTGTCCTACTGTTCAACTATATAACTGTTCTCTTGTTCGAGTGTTCAAAATTTCAACTATTCTAGTGTTCCACTGTTCAACTGTTCAACTGTTCAACTATTCAACTGTTCAACTGTTCTAGTGCTCAACTATTCAACTATTTAACTGTTCTAGTGTTCAACTGTTCAACTATTCAACTGTTAAACTGTTATAGTTCTCAACTATTCAACTATTCAACTGTTCTAGTGTTCAACTGTTCAACTGTTCCAGTGTTCAACTGTTCTAGTGTTCAACTGTTCAACTGTTCTAGTGTTCAACTATTCAACTGTTCAACTGTTCTAGTGTTCGACTATTGAACTTTTCAACTGTTCTTGTGTTGAACTGTTCAAATGTTGAACTATTTAAGTGCATCAATGTTTAACTGTTGAACTTTTCAACTATTAAACTCTTCTAGTGTTCAACTGTTCAACTATTCAACTGTTCTAGTGTTCAACTGTTGAACTGTTCTAATGTTCGACTATTCAACTATTCAACTGTTCTTCTGTTGAACTGTTCAAATGTTTAACTATTCAAGTGTTCCAATGTTCAACTGTTGAACTACTGAGCTCTTCTAGTGTTCAACTGCTCAACTATTCAACTGCTCAACTATTCAACTGCTCAACTGTTCAACTATTCAACTGTTCAACTATTTAACTGTTCCAGTGTTCAACTGTTCTAGTGTTCAATTGTTAAACTATTCTAACTGTTTAACTATTCAACTGTTCTTGTGTTGAACTGTTTAAATGTTTAAGTATTTTACTGTTCTAGTTTTTAACTGTTCAACTTTTCAACGGCTCAACCATTCAACAGTTCAACTGTTGGACAGCTCAGCTGTTCAACTATGTAACCACACAACAGTCCAAGGGTTCAACAGTTCAACTGTTTAGTTGTCCAACATTTCTACTGTACAATAGTTGAACTACGCAACAGTTCAACTGTTCAGCTGTCCAATGATTTTTAACTGTTCAACTGTTCAGCTGTCCAACTGGTGGCGAGCTTGAGGGGGCGGGCAGCTTGAAGGGTCGTCCACCGGTCGCGACCGACGTCCACCGCAGCGCCTTTGATCTGCGGCCCGCTCTATCTGCGCCCTCCACACCTCCCCGCTCCCCCGTCAAGTGGCCCCCTCTCCTCTCTCCTCCTACTCCCCCTCCTGCCCTCTTTCCACCCAGGTGTACTACGCATACATCGCCCGTGCTGCACGCTTCATGCCTCTCCACTCTCTCCCTCAAGCAGCCCCGTCTCTCTGTCTCCCCCTCTCCTTCTCGTGTGATCCCAGGTATTCTACGCATACATCGCCCGTGCTGTGCCCTCCACGCCTCCCCGCTCCACCCTCACGACCGACGTCAGCCGCAGCGCCTTTGAGCTGCTCGCGCTCTCCCTCAGGCAGCCCCCTCTCTTTGTCTCCTCCTACGGGCCTCCGGACGGGGGCGCTCAGGGGAGTGGTGCTGCTGGGTCGGGGGAGCGGTATGCCGTGCTGTGGCAGACTGATGGGGCGATGGTGGGAGGGGGGGACGATAGATTGGCTCACAAGTAGATGAGCTGCTCGCGCTCTCCCTCAAGCAGTCCCCTCTCTTTGTCTCCTCCTACGGGCCTCCGGATGGGGCCGCTCAGGGGAGCGGTGCTGCTGGGTCGTGGTGAGGTATGGTGTGCTGTGGCAGACTGATGGGGCAGTTGGGTGGGGAGAGAGGAGTATATCAGCTTACCGATAGTGCTCTACACGTCGCACATGGGATTGTAAAATGTTGGCGCTTAGGAGAGTGGTGCTGTTGGGTTGGGGAAGAGGTATGCTACCCTGTGGCAGAATGACGGGGAATGGGCAGGGTGGGAAGGAGGGAAGGGCACATAAGGTGGAGTAGCTGATGAGCGGGGTTTGTTTGCTCCTACCGTGCTTGGATGGGAGGCTAAGGAGTCTGGTTGCTGGGCTGGCATGGAGAGGATGTTGCTCTGTGGCAGACGTATGGAGCTGGGGTGGGGGAAGAGGGAGACACACACAGATACACGGTGGACTATATTGCGGATAGTGCAAGAGTAGTTGCGATGTGAATGGTAACTCGTGGAGCATGGGTACAAGAGATATGGTCATTTTGTTGTAGGGAGAGACGGCCGACGGCGTGTGGCATATATGTTTATGATAATTATATTATATGGAAGCTACCATGTGCTGGTAGGCGTGAGGTGATTAGAAAAATATTTGATGTGTGTTTGTCACATCTTAAAATTGAAACAGTGTTGCAGGAGAGAGGTGTACAAGGTTGTGGGACAATGTACGGTTAGATTAGAGTGCATGATAGTTATGTGGATGCGGTTTAGTGCGAGGAGGAAGATATAGAGCTTTCTTATATTGTGTACCAAGGAGCTGTTTACCAAGGATCTATATTTTCAGGTGGTCTTGTTAGTTGGTGGGAGCATACAGTGCGAGCTCGTCATATAGTAAACGCGGTTTCAGGCGCACGACAAAAACAGCAAAGTTTGTCGGCATCTGCCCATCTGCCCATCGGCTCAGTGGGACGGAGTGGTGGTGGTCCGGTGGTGTGAGTGGGGAGGAGTGAATTGGTCGACTCATGTCGATTCGCACCTTCGCTGCCCTTCGGTTCCATTCTGACATTCTCTGCTCGAAAGGAACGACACGTTCCTTTGCCCGTGTTGGTCAGGGCAGGAACCCTGCGTTCTTGCTGCCTGGTCCCACGGTGTAAAAAACTTTTTGGTTCGCGAATACGTGCACTCAAGTTCATTCGGGCAGCAGAAAGGAGACCAGACCAGTGCGAGTACATCTCGAGTCTCGATTCTCCCCTGCTTGCTTCTATCTCCTGCTCGTTCCTTGTCTACGTGCTTTCGTCCTGTACGGCACATCTTTGTATTGTACTGTAACGTATTGTAACGTATTGTACCGTACTTGTTACCTTAGGGATTCTCCCGCTCTTCCCGTGCAACTCCTAGGGAACTCCAGCTCTCCAATTGTCAGGATCGTGTAGGGTGTGTGTGATTGGCTCTGTTTCATGTGCTGCCGTGCTTCACGAGTGGTGGGAACTGTCAGAAAACTCTGCTGCTGAGAGTACGCCATTTGTCGCCATTGCCAGTTGTAGACCACCAACCAAGAGCCGTCCGCAGCAGCGTTGCTACCCTCTCACCTGTAGTCCAGCGAGGAAGGGATTCTAGACCGTCGCGAAAGGAGTTACGAGACCGCTTTCGCGTCTTAGTTCCGCGTTTTGGTCTCGCAACTTACTCCCGCACTAACCTACTTCAAGAAAACTACCGAGGAAACGAGGTTGGAGTACGGACGAATCAACGGTTACCGTGCCTAGGGACAGTATATCCAGCCTAGGGTTCGTACTGACCTCGACTGGCAACGCTCAGCCCTGGGCCGTAGATCCGACGTGGCAGCTCGTCCAGGGGTTAGCCACGATGCGTAAACCTAGTCTTTGCGAAACGGCGACGTAGCATCGTCGCACGCGAGCCCTGTCACGTCCTTAACTCTCCCGCGCCTTTCGCGCTAATAATCAGGCAACACTTCAGTCTCCTATTTATTATCTCGGCGTCTCAAAAGGGTGTAGCTCCAGAAACGTCGATTTTTCCAGCGTAAGGGGAGTGAGAGCTGAGAGCAATGCGTGAAGGAGCCTCGGCATCGAGGCTCGGCGACAATAGAATGCCACAAGGCGATAGCAGCCTCGGAATAGGACGACCCGTTAACAGTATAGAAGGTCGGCATCTTAGCGAGACGTGTAGGGCCCAGAGACTAGACATGGCGACATTCGCGAGGAGTCAATTGCTCCGTTTCGCCATCGCGACGTTCGTGCTGTTACTCAGTCCACCCTTAACGCGGACACAATCAGGTTCGTGTTTCTATACCGGTTTCAACCGTCACATTCCGAAGCGGCTACAATGAAGCGCTCGCCGTCTTCCTTTCCAATCCGCGTTTCCCCTCCTCCTTTCTTTTTCTCCTCCAGACCTGCTCCACGCACCATCTATTGTTTCCTTTCTCCCTTCGTTCTTCGCATTCAGCCGAGTCCTTCCGTCGTCATTTCTTACCGCCATTGCGCCTGCCTTCCGCCATTCGTCCCACCCATCGGGCCTACCTTCGTCTATCCATCCGCCTTCCGCTCCCCGTTTCTCCCCGTTTCTCCCCGTTTGTCCCCGTTCCTCCTAGCAGTGTGCAACCGGCAAGCGGTGGTGTACGTGACGGCGACCGGCTCCGCAACCGGCTGCTGCGGCACCTCGCAGAGGCCATGCGGTGGGTTAGGGGGAAGATATGGGAGAAGGCGTGGGAGGATGGTTTGGTGGGGAAGGTATTTGGGGGGGGGGGGGGGGGGGGAGGATTCAGGGGGAAATTACGGGGTAGTCCGTCCGCGCAGAGGCCATGCGGTGGGTTGAGATTGTGTGGGCAGTCCCTTGCGGAGATGAGCAAGTGATGGCATCAGTCGTGTCTGTAACGTCGACACGGGTGTCTAATCACGGCGTGCTGTTTGTGTGCTCTTATCATCCTTCACACATCAGTCACCAGAACCCATACCCTTCCTGCTTTCTAACCATCTCCCTGCTCTCCCACCTCCCCCCCCTCTTCCCCCCCTCCCCCCCTCCCCCCGCCTTCACCCCACCTGCGCCCCCCTCTTTCCTTCTTTTCCCTTTGCCCAACTTCCGCCGTGCGTCACCGTTCTTGTATCGCAGGCTCCCTCGACCTCGCCCTCACGAAGTGAGTCTTGTTCTCTCTTAATGATCTGATTTGTGTCGTTGCCCCGCCAGCAACCACCATTTTTGCACCTTTTCCAAATCCTGTGACTCTTTTCAGCCCAAAGGGTTGCTCCTCTCCGCTCCTCTCTTTGAGGCGCCTCAAGTAACCACCATTCTTGCACCTTTTCCAGATCCTATATCTCTCCTCTCCGCTCCTCTTTTCATCCCAAAGGGTTGCTCCTCTCTTCTCCCCCCGCCCTCCCCTCCCCTCTCCACCTTCCTCCCGAGTCCCACCCTCCTCCCCCCCACCTTCCTCCCCCACACATACCAGCGCTTACCTCAAAGGAGCGACCATACTGCTAGTCAACGGCACCACACCCACCTCCTTCTCGCCGCTCTCGTCCCTCCTCATTCCAATCTCCTGCCCTACCCTTCCCGTTCTTACTCACCTCTCCTCTTCCCCCCCCCCCTCCACCCCACCCCACCACCCCGGCCATCCTCAGCGCTGACCTCAAGGGGGCGACCATTCTGCTGGTCAACGGCACCATACCCGTGTCCTTCTCAACGCTCTCGTCCCCCCTCGCCCTCGGCGGCTACTCCCTCACTATAGCAGCAGGCTCGCTCTCCTCGCCCTCCCCCACCCCCCCCGCTTCAATCACATCTAAGCCTCTCATTGATTGCAAGAACGGGCCCTGCTTGAGCGCCGTTTGTGCCTCTAACGGGGGCGCTTCTGCTGCCGCTCCTGCTGTGCCGTGCGCGCAGGCGAGTGTGACCATCCAGGGGGTCGTTGTGATGAGCGGGTTGAACAAGGTCGGAGGAGGGGGCTGCTTGGAAGCAGCGAACCAGAAGGTGACTATAACGAGCGTTGACTTCTCCAGCTGCATCGCGTACACCAACGGGGGCGCGGTCTCCGTCTCGTCCTCCAAGGATGTGACTATGACGAATGTGACTGTGTTCGACTCGAAAGTCACCCAGGGGGGCATCGACGGTGGTGGCGGCGGCATTGCAATCTTCTGTAAGTTCCCTATCCCCTCCCAATCAGTCAGCCTCCCTTCCTCTCACTCCCTCTCACTTACCCCACTCCCTCACACTCACCTCATGTGCTAGTATCCCTGCTTTTTGACGTGTACCTTGCATAATATTTGTTTACACATAACCATACATATCTCCACTCACCCTCTCCCTCCCCCCCCTTTCACCAGCCTCCAAGGGCTCCCTCTCGGCTCTCGACGTCGAGTCGTGCCACGCGGACGAGAGCGTGGGAGGCGGCATCGCCATCTACTCCTCCACTCTCACCCTCTCTTCCTCTGTCATCGCCCAGTGCTCCTCCCGCTTCCTGGGCGGCGGGCTCGCCTCCTCCACCTCCACCCTCACACTCAAATCCGTCCAAATCACCAGCACCAACGCCAGCTCCGCGGGGTGTTTGTCCGACACCGCCTCTCTCTCGCTCTCTATCCAGGCGTCCACTTTCTTCGGGTGCTTCGCCGCGTCTTCCCGCGACTATCCTCCTTATGACGCGGACCCGTCCTATGGCGGGGGGATGTTCCTTAACGGGACGACGTCTACAGTGATTCTTGACTCGACGATTGACTCGACCACTTCGGTGTACGGGGGGGGAGGGATTTACGCCATGGGCACGACCAAGATCTCGATCCAACGGTCCACAATCACCCGCTGCACTAACTACATGGACAGTGGGACGGGGGTTGCGGTTGACGGCTGGAGTATGGGAACCACCACTGGGAGCGTGGAGTTAATCGATAGCCAAATAGTGGATAATACGGGGTATGCGGAGTCTAACCTGGGGGTTGGAGTGTATTTGTCAGACGTTAATGCGGTGGTGCGCGGTTGCAATATCTCGGGGAACAACGGGCTGATGACTGAGGGGCTTTTAGCCCAAGGCGGCGGCATCAGCACGAACTTTGTGAACAAGGAGGAGGTGGTTTTTGACTTCTCCGACTCAACTGTCAGCAACAACTGGGTGAGCGGCTTGTGTTCATGGTGGTAGCAGTGGTAGTGGTGGTAGCAGTGGTAGCAGTGGTAGCAGTGGTAGTGGTGGTAGTGTCAGCACCTTCGAAAGGGCTTAAAGCTCGGGGGGGGGGGGGGGGGGGGGGGTGTCGGGGGTATCAGCACAAACATCTACAACAAGGCGGAAGTGCTTTTTTACTTCTCCGACTCTACCATCAGCAACAACTGGGTGAGCAGCTTGTGGCACTGGTGGTCGTCGTGCCAGCAGCCAGCAGCCAGCAGCCAGCAGCCAGCAGCCAGCAGCCAGTAGCCAGTAGCCTCAGGTTGGGGATTAAAACTCAGGGAGGGAGCATCAGGTCGAATTCTACTGCAGGTGACAACTGGGTTACTGGGTAGATTAGATGTCAATGGTACTAATGTGACAGGTGGTGTGGTGATGAGTAGAGCAGAGTGGATGATGGGGTGATGATGGGGTATCTTACCTTGTGGTGAGGTAATCTCGAAGGTGGATGTGGGCTTGGACTTGTCGTACTCTCGACATCTCACCCATCCACTGCAGTCACCACCACCAACGCCACCTTCGCCAACAACTCACTGTTGAGGCGCTACGGATTCACTCTCCCTCTCCCCGTCCCTCCACTTCCCCTTTCCCCAGGCGTACATGGGCGGGGGTCTCTACATCGCCTCACCTGCAGTCACCGTCACCAACGCCACCTTCGCCAACAACTCACTGTTGAGGCGCCTAAGGATATGCTCTCTCTCCCTCTCTCCCTCTCCCCCTCTCCCCCTCCCCCTCCCCTCCCCTCCACTTCCCCTTCCCCAGGTGTACATGGGCGGGGGTCTCCACATCGCCTCACCTGCAGTCACCGTCACCAACGCCACCTTCGCCAACAACTCACTGTTGAGGCGCCTAAGGATATGCTCTCTCTCCCTCTCTCCCTCTCCCCCTCCCCTCCCCTCCACTTCCCCTTCCCCAGGCGTACATGGGCGGGGGTCTCTACATCACCTCACCTGCAGTCACCGTCACCAACGTCACCTTCGCCAACAACTACGCCGTCGCTTCAGGAGGAGGAGGTGAGTGAGTGAGTGAGTGTGCGGTCTTTGGAAGGCGCCTCGAAACTCGATCCTGGGGTCAGTGGCAAAACAGTCGGCTGTTGGGAGGAGGGAGGGACTGTCACCATCACGAACGCCACCTTCGTCAGCAGCTACGCTGATGCGTCAGGAGGGGAAGTTGAGCCTGGAACCTGTAAACTGTGTTAAGTGATATAGAAAAAACTGCCTCAACATTTTATGCGCGTGTGTTCATATTCTCTCGCCTCCCCACCACCAACCCCCTCCCTCCCTCCACTCCTCCCCTCCCCACCCTTCCACCTTCTCTGCATCTCCCAGTCTATTGGCTGAACGGCGGCAGCATGGCGGAGAGCAGGGTGGAGGGCAACGTGGGCGACATGGGGTGGGGGCCGGCATGTCTTGCCTGCACATTTCACGCTCACGCCGTCCTGTCTCTCCCTCCCATTGTTCCTCCGTCCTTCTCCCATGTAACCCCCTCACAGTCTACTGGCTGAATGGCGGCAGCATGGTGAAGAGCAGGGTGGAGGGCAACGTGGGCGCCATGGGGGGCGGCGGCATGGCGGTCAACACAAAAAAAACAGTGGCTGTGGACGACTGTGACTTTA
Source organism: Closterium sp. NIES-67 (assembly GCA_027943415.1). Lineage (NCBI taxonomy): Eukaryota > Viridiplantae > Streptophyta > Zygnematophyceae > Desmidiales > Closteriaceae > Closterium > Closterium sp. NIES-67. Next base: position 28,368 of record BQMB01001148.1, read on the forward strand.
TCGCCAACGAGGCTACTACCGGGGAGGGCGGAGGTGTTCTTATAACGGAGGTGAGCCCGTTGAGAGAGATTTTCCTGAGGACGTGGTCAACAAGTTCAATAAGGTCAAACAGGTCAAACAGGTCCATAAGGTCAACAGGTTTAGCAGGGTGGACGTTTGTGACTTACCTGCTACTGACATTCCCTGCCCCACCGACATCTTGTGCACATCCCCTGTGAGGTGAGTTGGTTTTTTAGAGTTCTCAAAAACCAAATTTCCTGCTAATGATATTCCCCACCCACATTTCGTTCACCTCCTCTGTGTAACCCTCCCCTGTGTTCACCTCCCCTGTGTTTACCTCCCCTGTGTTCACCTCCTCTGTGTTCCCTATTCGCCCACAGGGAGAAGCCACGGACGTGGCTATCACCAACAGCCGCTTCTCCCAGAACAAGGCCATGGCAGCGCGAGGGGGAGCCATCTTCCACAGTGGCACGGCCCTCTCGCTCTTTTCCACCTCCTTCCGAAGCAACTCCGCTGCTAAGGGCGGGGCAGTCGCCGTTGTAGGCTCCATCCTCTCCTCCCCCTCCTCGCCCTCCTCGCCCTCCGCTCCCTCCGCTCCCCCTCTCTCCACCGTTGCTACCATCACCTCTTCCTCCTTCTCCCTCAATCACGCCGACCTGTCAGGCGGCGCGCTCTACGCCGCGATGACGGGCGATGCGCGAATCACCGACTGCGAGCTGGCGCAGAACGACGCGACCACGGGCGGCGGGATTGCCCTGGAGGAGTACAGCGTGCTGGCGCTGACTCGCAGCGTGTGCGATGGCAACAAGGCTGTATCCGGGGGAGGGTGCTTGGCCCTTATTGATGCCACCTCGGGTGTGATTGTAAAGGGGGAGGTGAAGGGGAATGCGGGTGGGAGCGAGGGAGGGGGGGTTCGAGCGAGTGGGTCCGCGAGGCTGACTGTAACGGGGGTGATTGTAGAGGGGAACAGCGCAGAAGGGGGTGGGGGGTTCGTATGGGCAGAGATGGACGCTCAGGTGAATGCGACTGGGACCAATTTCCGGAACAATTCGGCCCGGTTTTATGGCGGAGTGATCTACGCCGTCCATTCGGCCCGTGTTGATCTCACTGGGTCGAATCTGGTCGGCAACAGCGCGGATCTGGGTGGCGCGGCGCTGATCGAGGGGCGGGCGGTTTTGTCCTGTTTGAACTCGACGTTTTCCAGCAATGCCGCCCATGCGGTGGTGGTGAGGGGCCAGGCCGAAGCTACTATTCTTGGCGGCAGCTTCAACAACAACACTGCTGCTAGCGGCCCTTCTCTCTCCTCCTCCTCCTCCTCGTCCTCCACTTCCTCTGCCTCTGCTGCTGCAGTTGCCGATTCCCCTACAGCCACAGCCACTGCCACTGCTACAGGCTTCTCTGATTTCGCCTATCCCTCGCCTTCTATCCACATGGCTGCTGCCTTTGCCGCTGCGGTCACCTCTTCCATCGAAGCAGCAAGCCTGGCGACTAGAGGCCCCACTGCTAGGCTTCTCGCTGCTACTCCAGCTGCTGCTGGAGCCGGGAATGTAACCACCAGCCAAGGTGGTAACCGCACAGTGACCACAATTGGAGTGGCGAGCCCCCTGGGCGACGGTGGCGCGCTCCGCGCCACCGATTCTGCCATCCTTGTTATAAACAGCTCCACTCTTACTGGGAACACCGCCAGCAAGGGCGGCGCGATCTTCTCCGACTCCCTGGCCTCCGTCTCAATCAACAGCTGCGATTTCATCTCGAACGTGGCGAGCAAGGGCGCGGGGGCGCTCGCCACGGGCAACTCCTCCCTCTCCGTCCTGCTCTCTAACTTCACTGCTAACGCGGCGTCCTTTGGGGGAGGGGGGCTGTTCTACGAGGGCAACTCCCAGGGGAGCATCCTCAACTGCTCGTTTGTGGGGAATGATGCGAAGAAGGGAGGGGCGGCTGTGTATGTGGATCGGGAGCTGCTGAGGAAGAACCCCCTCGGAGAGACGAGTGTCAGCGACGCGAACAGCACTAGCAACAGCAACAGCGACGGCAGCGGCAGCGGCAGTGGAAGCCAGGATACGCCCTCTCCGACTCTCCCTCCCGCCATGGTGGCATTGAGCAGCAACCTGACGTGTGATAATGTGGTGTTTGAGGGCAACGCCGCGGTGCCCAGCCAGGGCGTGGCGTTCTTTGACACGTCTTTCTGGCCGGGCGTCAGAATCACGTGCTCTGGCGCTGACAGCACAAAGAACGACACCATCGGCACCCCCCCTACGTCCTTCTCTCTCCTGTAAGTTCTCGCGTTGTCTGCCCTTGACTTGGGTTGGGGTATGCGTATGAGTATGACTCTCTGCACGTGTCTCAGTGGTTGCTGGCTCCATATCAGCACGTGTGGTGTTTGAGGGCAACGCCGCGGTGCTCAGCCAGGGCGTGGAGTTCTTTGACACGTCTTTCTGGCCGGGCGTGGCGTCAGAATCACGTGCTCTGGCGCTGACAGCACAACGAGGGATACGATTGGCACCCTGCCCAGCCCACCTCCTTCTCACTCCTGTGAGTGTTGCTGCTGTGCATTTTGCGTGTGCACATGTGTGTGTGTGTGTGTGTGTGTGTGTGTGTGTGTGTGTGTGTGTGTGTCCGGCCCAGCATCAGAAACACAGACGACTTCTCCTCTCCTCCATCATCACCATCTAACCTTACCCCCGCATCGCCGGGCTCCTCCCTTCCACTGTCTCACTCTGTGCTCCTCTTCCCCCTCCCCCTTCTTGAGGCACCTCAAAAATTGAGTACGGAAATATAGCCACCGACGACTTCTCCTCAATCATCGCCATCCAGCCCGACCCCAGCCACTCTCTCACACTTTCTCCCCCCTCTCTCTCTACCCTCCTTTCCTCCCCCCCTCCGCCCTTCCCCTGACCCCAACAGGTGGCAGAACAACGCACTCGAAGGGGGCAGTACTGACAACACCACCCCGTTCACCGTGATGGGGGATACTCAGACCCCCATAGTGAACATCAGCGTCACCATCCTCGATGCTTATGGCAACATCGCCATCGACGACTTCTCCTCAATCATCGCCATCCAGCCCGACCCCCGCATCTCTGGCCTCCTCCGCGCCACCGCCCTGGAAGGCCAGGCGGTGCTGCCGCCCGTCTCGCTCGTCATGCCGCCCGAAAGCGCGACCAACTTCACGCTCCCGATCACCGTCAGCAGCCCCACCGACGCATACCCCCCGATCACCCAGGAGTTAGAATTCGCTTTCTGTGACCCTGGGAACTATTTCAGTCTGGACTCTCTGGCGTGCCTGCCGTGTGAAGTGGGGTATATGTGCCCCGCGGGGCAGGGGTCTGTGGTGTGTGAGGATGGGACGTTTAGCTTCCTGCCGGCGGCAAGTGAGTGCGTGACGTGCGCCGATACGGTGACCATTCTGGGGGACAATGCCATGGGCTGCTCCAACGGGACGTGCACGATTGCCGGGGACTTCTGGCTGAACCCAGAGAGCGTTTACACTGACAGCCCTGCGGTGTACTACTGCGACGTGTCGAGTATGTTTCACCTCTTTCAGCACATGCCCCCTCTTTCTGTGCCGTCCATTCCACCCACTCCCACACCCACACCCACTCCCACACCCACTCCCACTCCCACTCCCACACCCACACCCACACCCACCCCACACCCACTCCCACACCCACTCCCACACCCACACCCACACCCACACCCACACCCACACCCACTCCCACACCCACACCCACACCCACACCCACACCCACACCCACACCCACACCCACACCCACACCCACACCCACACCCACACCCACCCCACACCCACACCCACACCCACACCCACACCCACACCCACACCCACTCCCACATCCACACCCACTCCCACACCCACACCCACACCCACACCCACTCCCACTCCCACACCCACACCCCCGCACCCGCACCCGCACCCGCACACTCACCCGCACCCGCACACGCACCCGCACCTGCACCGGCACCCACACTCGCACCCACACCCACACCGACACCGATGACTCCAGCTCGCCGAGGGCTGCAACCAGTTGATATGCCCCTCTCGCTCCCTCGTCTGCCCCTCTTGCTCTCTGCTCTCCACTTCCCTTTCCCTCCTCCTCCTCTTACAGACAGCTGTGCAGACGACACGTGCCCATCGCCCAACGACTCGCAGTGTGCTGACAGCTACAACCAGAACCGCCTCTGCTCCACGTGCTGCTGCACTGGGCCCAATGTCCCTTATCCCTTCCCTCTCTGCCTTCTCCCCCCCCCCTTCCTGCAGGCGGGTGTGCGGGCTACAATTACACATCGCCCAACGACTCGCAGTGCTTTTGAGTCGACTCAAAAGCTGTGTGTGTGTGTTTCCCCCCCCCCCCCCCCCCTCCCACAGACGGCTGTGCGGGGTACAACTACTCATCGCCCAACGACTCACAGTGTGCAGAGGGCTATGACCAGAACCGCCTCTGCTCCACGTGCTCCCCCGGATACTACTCTGTTATCAGCACGTGCTACCAGTGCACCTCGTGGATGGAAACGGTGAGTCAAAGAGTGTATCTTGCTTTGTGACACTCTGAGTCGGAGTGCATCTTGCTTTGTAACACTGTGAGTCGATGCGGCTGCTTGCTGTGAGTAAATACGAGAGATCACCATGAGTCAATGCTGCCCCCTGCACTCGAGAATTTTAAGAAACACCCCGTTTTCTAGAATGCTAAAAGACACACTGTGAGTAAATACGAGAGATTGCCATGAGTCAATGCTGCCCCTAGTTCTCTGACGCTGTGAGTCAATGCTGCTGCTTATTCCAGGCAGGTCTATGTTGCTCTGCTCCTACTGCTCCTAATGCTCCTACTGCTCCACCTGCTCCACCTGTTTTGAGACGCCTCAAAACTAAACCTGCTCCACCTGCTCCACCTGTTTTGAGGCGCCTCAAAACTGCACCTGCTCCACCTGCTCCCTGGCTACGGTCCTGCTAGTGGCCCGTGCTACCAGTGACCAGATAGTCTGAACCCTTTTCCTCTCCCCCCCCCTCCTCCCCTCTCCTCCTCCCCGCTCCCTCTCCCCTCCCTCCCCCCCCCCCCCCCCCCCCCCTTTACCCAGCTCTTCTGGTTCTTCTTCGTGCTCGTCATCCTGCTGTGGGTGGCGACGGCCGTCTTTTCTGACCGCTTCCACTCGGTGTCGATGATGAACAGTGAGCTGCAGATCCTGGCCGTGCTGGGCTCTGTGGATCTCCAGTTCCCCGACTGGGCGAGGAAGGTCGTCGAGCTCTCCACTCTCAGCCTCTTCTCAGTGGTGCGTTGAGCCTCTCTCCTTGGTAGTGCTAGCGCTGCTTGCTTTCCAGTGCGCTGCAGACAGATCCTGGCTGTGCTGGGGTCAGTCGACCTGCAGTTCCCTGACTGGGCGCGCAAGGTGGTGTAGCTCTCCACTCTCAGCCTCTTCTCAGTGGTGCGTGCCTTAAAGCCCCTTCTTCGCAGCCTCTTTTCAGTGGTGCGTGCCTTAAAGCCCCTTCTTCGCAACCTCTTGTCAGTGGTGCGTACCTTAAAGCCCCTCCTTCTCATCCTCCTTTCAGTGATATGCGAACTGGGTCCAGCAGCCTACTCCCTCCTCTTGCACACTCCTTCCCAAACACCCCCCTTCCCCCCACCGCCTCGTTGATGCAAATCAAGTTGCTCGCTCACTTTTCCCCCCCCCCTCTCCCCTTTCCCTCCCCTAGGACATCCTGGGTCCCGACTGCAAGTTCACCTTCCCCTTCACGGCCCGCTAGGTGCTGACCATGGTAGTAGTTGCAGCTGTGGGGCCTGGATGAGGAGTCCATTTTTGAGGCGCCTAAAAAATAAACCATGATAGTAGTTGCAGCTGTGGGGCTTGGAGCTCCCCCACCTGCTTAACCCCTCCACTCTATGCACCCCCTTCTCCCCCTCCCCCCCCCCCCCCACCCCCCGCGGGCCCCCCAGCGCCCCATCCCCCCCAACAACAGGACATCCTGGGTCCCGCCGACTGCAAGTTCACCTTCCCCTTCACCTCACGCTGGGCGCTCACCATAATCGTCGCCGCAGTGGGCCTCGCCGCTTACGCGCTGCTCTTCGCGCTCCTTGGCCCACCCACCACCACACTCCCAGCCAAAACCCCCCCTACCTGCAAACCGAGCCGCTTTTCCCTAAGAAAAACACGTCCTTTCCCTTCTCTTCTACCCCCTTCAACCCCCTTCCCCCCACCTCTTTTCTCCCCCCCCTCAGGACATCCTGGGTCCCGACTGCAAGTTCACCTTCCCCTTCACGTCCCGCTGGGCGCTCACCATGATAGTCGCCGCGGTGGGCCTCGCCGCCTACGCGCTCCTCTTCGCCGCCCAGCGCGCGCTGCGCCTCGTCTTCCCCCTACCGTCCCAGTCCCACGCCCAAGGGGGGGAGAAGGGAGGGGAGAAGGGGGGAAAGAAGCCATCTGCTAACCCGCCTGCCCCGCTGGAGGATATTTATATTCACGGTGCGGCCAACTGGCTGGACGTGTGCTACCTGCCGGTCACTGTGCGCTGCTTCCAGGTGAGACCTCCACTAGGTGATAGCAGCACCAGGTAAGGTCCCCCCGTCTGCCGCCCTGCGCGCCCTGCGCCTTGTCATCATCAGGCCTTATCCAGCAGCATGTCCGGCATCCAGGTGATTACCTTGTCCTCCACGGACCGGTGGAGCAGCAGCGTGCAAAACACCCCATCCCTCCTTCCACTCCCCCCTCCTCTCCCTCTGCCCCTCTGTTCCTCCCGCTCCCCTCCCGCCAAACAGGCCTTTTCAGCAGCACCTATGACGAATCACCCTTGTGATGACCTTCTCGTCCACGGACCTGTGGAGCAGCAGTGCGCGAATCACCCTGTTTGCGATCGGCATCACCGTCACGGTCATCTTTGTGGCGGGAGCGCCCATCTACTACGCGCTCGCTTACCATGCCACAAAGACTGGCGACGACTGACTGGCCCCTCAGGATCTCCAAAGCCCCCTTCCTCTGCCCCTCCTTTTCCTCTCTCCTCCTGCTCCTCCCTTTCCGCTCCCCCTGCAGGCCTTCTCCAGCAGCACGTACGACGTCCAAGTGATGACCTTTTCCCCAACGGACCTGTGGAGCAGCAGTGCGCGCATCACGCTGTTCGCGATCGGCATCACCGTTACTGTCATCTTTGTGGCCGGGGCACCCATCTACTACGCGCTGACCATGCTGTACGGCAAGAAGCGCAAGCTGCTGGACACGCGGGCATTCCGCACGCGCTGGGGGTGGATGGTGACGCGCTACGAGTACCGCTACTTCTACTGGCACCTCATGCTCTTCGCCAGGAGACTGCTCGTTGCTGCGCTGTTTGTCTTCCTCATTGACTCGCCCCCCGTTCAGGTGTGTGTTAGCTACGAGGGGAGGTGGGTTGGGGGATGGTATGTGCTGCCAAGGGCGCAGGAGGGGGGGGTGGATGGTGGCGCGCTACGAGTGCCACTACTTCTGCTGGCACCTCATGCTCTTCGCGCGATGCCTCCTGGTTGCGGCGTTGTTTGTCTTCCTGAGTGACTCTCCGCCTGCTCAGGTATGTGCTTGCTTAGATGTGCGTCAGAAGGTCCACTGGGGGGTGGAGGGGGGGGCTCGCTGGGGGTGGGTGTGGATGGTGACGCGCTATGAGTGCCGCTACTTCTACTGGAACCTCATGCTCTTCGCAGGGCGGCTCCTGGTCACAGCACTGCTGGTCTTCCTCATTGATTCGCACCCCGTTCAGGTAAGGCGTTTGGTTTGGGTTGAGGCGGCTCAGCATCAAAACTCTTTTCAAGGCCCGCCTTATAAATCGGCTCAGCATCAAAACTCCAGAGGGCCATCTGGCGAATCACCAAGCAAGATGCAGATGAGGGAACGACACCAAAGCCGCTCGTTTGTTAAAAGTATTCCTGAGAAAAGCCGTTGATTTATTGCATGTCCAAGTTTGTCTCATCTCTATCACATCCCCCCCATATCTCCCCCCCCCCTTCCCTATGCAAGTCATCCTGATCGACCTTCAGCTCGCCGCCTCCCCTTTGTCACGACCCCCCCCCTCTCTCCCATCCCTCTCTCCCATCCATCTCTCCCATCCATCTCTCCCATCTCTCCCCCCACTCCCCCTCTTTTTGAGGCACCTAAAAAGTATACCCCCTCTCCCCCTCTTTTTGAGGCACCTAAAAAGTATACCCCCTCTCCCCCTCCCTCCTTCCCCCCCTTCACTCCTGCCCCCCCTTTCCCCCCTTCCCCCCGCAGATGACCATTCCCTTCCCCGTGCAAGTCATCCTGATCGGCCTTTAGCTCGCCGCCTCGACCACAATTCTTCTCTTCTCTCTCCCATCGCTCGCATTTCTACTCCCCCCCACCCCCACCCCCTCCTTTCTTCCCCGCGCCCTTTTCCAGATGACCATTCTCTTCCCCGTGCAAGTCATTCTGATCGGCCTCCAACTCGCCGCCTCCCCCTTTGTAGCGACAACCACAGGCCCTTCCTTTCCTCACCCATTTCTGCTGCCCTCCTTCCCTCTCCCCTCCCCCCCCGCATCCCCCCCCCAGATGACAATTCTCTTCCCCGTGCAAGTCATCCTCATCGGTCTCCAGCTCGCCGCCTCCCCCTTTGTCGCTTCAACCACAGGCCCTTCCTCTCCTCACCCATCTCTCCCAATTCTACTACCCCCCTTCCCTCTCCCCTTCCCCCCCCAAACCACCCCCCCCCCACACCCCCACATCCCCCACAGATGACTATTCTCTTCCCCGTGCAAGTCATCCTGATCGGCCTTCAGCTCGCCGCCTCCCCCTTCGTGGCCTCGACCCACGACGCGTTCGCAGCGATCCTCATCGTTGCCGAGATGATCTTCATCATCGCGACCATGGGGTTCAACTTTGTGCAGCTCGAAACGCTCCCTAAGATCGGTTTCGCGCTCGTCATCATGGCCTTCTGCATCCCCACCCTCATAGTCTTCTCCTACGAAACCACCAACCACCTCCTCGTCTGGAAAGTACACGGCGCAGCCAAGAGCCTCTGGGCGCTGGACGACGACAGAGAGGGTGGGGACGGAGGTATGGGAGGGGCGGGGAAGATTGGAAAAGAATGGGGCGGCGGGGAGAAGGGCGGCGGGGGGATTGGGGGCGGAGCAGCCAGCAACAAGCCGAGGAGTGTGAGGGAGGGAGCGGTGGAGGTGTCACCTAGCGACGTGCTCGACTGGTTCCGCCCGCACATCGCTGCCATCATCCTGCTCCCAGGACGGGAGGAGGAGCGCAGGCTCCTCATGAAAGTGCGCCGCGCGTACGAAGCCTGCTGCTACCCTCTCACCTCCCCCTCCTCCTCCTCCTCCTCCGCCGCTCCTGGAGCAAACGGCGACGGCCCGTCCGCTACCGCTCCCCCCACCTCCTCCTCTAAATCCCTCGTGCCTGCGCCTGAGTTTGGCGACATAGCGTGGATCAAGGACCTGAACAAGTCGCAGCTCTTTGCAGCGCTTCACCAGATAGTTCTCGGAGCGGCCGTGGGCAGGAGGCCTGTGGCCCGCGTCCCCTTTGACGCCCGGGACGTGCCAGCTATCTGGACCACGTCAGGCGGGCTCGTGATCGCTGGCATGGGCGCCGTTCCCACTGCTGCGGGTAGCGGTGGTGCTGGGATTGGAGCACAGGAGAGTGATAGGATGGATATTGCGGATGGCAGTATGCTGAGCAGTCGTTACGGGCATGGAAGCACCAGCTTTTATAATGGTGGTGGTGGTGTGGGGAGTGGCACGCGCGTGCATGATATTCTCGCGTCTTCTCGCTTTATCAGCAAGGCGATGCGGGAAAACGCCAAGACAGACCGCCCGGCGCTCGTGCGCTCAACTAATATCTCGATCAAGAATCTGCGGCCGCCCAAGCCGCCCCAGCCGCTGCCGCAGGATCTGTGGCCGCCGCCCCTGGAGGAGTGCGCCACGTGGGCGCACGTGATTGGGCGGCAGCAAGCCGCCCAGTTGGAGAGGGATGGGGCCTTGGCAGAGGGGAGGGAGGAGGAAGAGGAGGAAGAGGATGAGGGAGCGAAGGAGGAGATGGCGGGTGCCCCTGCTGGGTATGGTAATGGCAGTGCTAATGGTGGTGGTGCTGCTGCTGCTTTGAACGGGGATGTTGAGAAGGGTGGGGAAGGAGGAGAGGGAGGGGAGGAGGACGGAGAGGAGGACGAAGTGGAGGGGGAGGATGAGGAGGAGGAGGAGGGGGAGTACTTGGAGGCGTGGCTAGACAGCATGGGCATCTCTCTGGCGTTTCAGCAGAGCTTCTCGCAACTCACTCTGGTGGAGAAGAAGAGGAAGCCGCAGTCGCTGCGCCGTTTGCTGACCTCGGTGAAGCTGAGAGACATCCTCGGCTGGCTCTCGTCCCCTCTATGGTGAGTGGCTACCCTCGCCTTAAGAGGACTGAAAGCTTCTCGCAGCTCACTCTGGTGGAGAAGAAGAGGAAGCCACAGTCGCGGCACCGCCTGCTCACTTCAGTCAAACTCTGGGACATCCTTGGCTGGCTGTCATCCCCTCTACGGTCAGTCTCGTTACTGCTCCCGTCCCCTGTACGGCCAGTCTCGTTGTTGCTCTCATTTCCCTTATGATCAGTCTTGTTATTGCTCCCCTCATCCCCCTTATGGTCAGCCTCACTATTGCTAGCTAGGCAATGCTCTCTCTCTTTCCCACTGTCTTCCCCTCTTCCCCACTCCCCCTCCCACTATTCCTCCCCCCTCCCACTTCCCCATCCCCACTCCCCCTCCCACTTCCCCACCCCTCCTTCCCCTGCCACTCTGTTTCTCCCACTTCTCTTCCTCCCCTATCTCCAGTACCACTGCTGACCGAGCACTGTTTGTTCGTCTTCTAGCGGCGGTGCGGGCGGCGACAGTGGAGGATGCGGGCGGCCCGCGCTGGAGCAAGTGCCTGGTGGTGGCGTTCCAGGGGAAGCCCAACGCCACGCGCAAAGTGGCTGCAGCAAGGTAAACATTCAGGAAGCTATTTTTGAGGCGCCTCAAAAATAGACTCCTCACGCCACGCGCAAAGTGGCAGCAGCAAGGTAAGCATTCAGGAAGGGAGGTGGTTGATTGGGGATGTAAATTGGTTGGGTTGGGCTGAAACTGTGAGATTTGAAGGGTAGAAGGGCCAAGTGCCTGGTGGTGGCGGTCCAGGGCAAGCCCAACACCACAGGCAAAGTGGCTGCAGCGAGGTAAGGGGGATGAGTGGGAATGATAGATGAATGCGTATGAGAGATGAACGGGGATGTCAATAGGTAGGGTGTAATGAGACTGAATGGTAGAGGGGGCAAGTGCCTTGAGTTCTTTGCCCTGATCCCTTCCTTGCCATGTGTGTGCCGCTCTGCAGCGAGGAATAGCTGGCAGAGGCGTCAGAGCACACTCTTGCTGAAGCACCAGAAGATCCTGCCTGAAGCACTTCAGTCTGAGAAATACTCCCTTGTTCTCCTTGCTCCTCCCCGGGCATATGTGGGTGTTCATCCCATGCATTGCAGCAGAGGTGACTTTTGAGTCGACTCAAAAGTCACCTCGACTCAAAACTCAGCTCTTTTCTTTGCTCCTCCCTGGGCATATGTGGGTGTTCATCCCATGCATTGCAGCAGAGACTATCTGGCAGAGGCGTCAGAGAACACACTGGCTTCTAAGTTTACTCAAAAGTCCTTTCCTCTGTGTGTGTGTGCCGCCCTTCCCTGCTGTGCATGGCATGTGGCCCATTGCAGCAAGGACTATCTGGCAGAGGCGTCCGAGAATACGCTGGCAGAGGCGTCTCAGGAGGACTCGGGTTACGGCTATGGTGTGTGAGGTGACCTTTGAGCCGGCGGGGTACGGCTGTGGTGACCTTGGAGCCGACTCTAAAGGCACTGTCAGGGGGAGGGCTCAGCGTTTGGCTACGCTGTCTGGGAATCGGTTGCTGCTGAAGCATCTCAGGAAGACTCTTTGTCTGGACTCTGGTTGGGACTCTGGTTTGGTCTGGGTAGCAGTGTCAGAGGAATCTTAGGGTGCTGAACAGAGTGCAATGCACTTGTCCTTTCTGAGTGGTAACGCTCGCAGCGAGCCGAGGCATCACAGGAGGAGCCCTTCCCATGGCCAAGCTGTCTGAGGAACGTTTTCGAGGCGCCTAAAAAATAGTAGCCTCAGTTCACGCTGGGTAACACGCAGCGAGGCATGCCATGAGGGTTCCTTCCTTACGGCAAAGCTGGCTGAGGAACATTGGCACAGGGGAGGAGAGGACCCTGCCAGTCTGCTGCTGGGCTTACCTATCTATGGTAGTGCCGTATCTCATCTGGGGAGGGGTGGGGTTTACCCTGCGAGATAATACTGGCTGGGTAGGCATGCTGGTAGGCACTGTAGCCGCCTGCTTGCTGTGTACATTATCTTGTGTAATTCTGCTCGTGCACCATGCGCTGACTTGGGCAGTGGATTTGGTTTGGGAAGTGTGGGAGGGAATAAGTCCGTCTGACCAACTCAGATTCTTTCTTGAGGGTTGTTTTTGGTCTTATGCATGAATTAGCATTGCATGTCAACACGCTGTAAGCTTATGCTAGTTCCTTTCGGGTCTTTGCAGTGAGATGCTAACATTTCTTCATACCGGTAGCAATACATTTATAGCGTTATATGTTGAGTCATGTTATGAATGGGACTGAGTAGCGCGGAGGGCAATGGCGAAACTGTGAACGAGTGAATGACAATAAAATGAAAGACAATACAATATATAGAAAGCCTAGGGTGATCCTGGACGTAGGATCGGAAGGTTCGGGAAAAGTATCGAAGGGCCTCGATGTCAAACATGTGTATTTGTCATGTTTGTATAGACTGTATAGAGTCACCTCTTAGAGGATACAAAACTTAGATATATTTGTGTGTACTCTCACTTTACCATTATTCAATTATTCTGATATGGTATCACGCGTAGGTAGGATCCCCCCCCCCCACCTACCGCTTCCGCTCATGCCCCCTAGCGCCCCTCCTGGGCCCCGTCGCGCTCCTCCCAGGCCCCGTCGCGCTCCTCCCAGGCCCCCTAGCGCCCCTCCTGGGCCCCATCGCGCTCCTCCCAGGCCCCGTAGCGCCCCTCCTGGGCTTCGTAGCGCCCCTGCCAGGCCCCGTCGCGCCCCTCCTGGGCTTCGTAGCGCCCCTGCCAGGCCCCGTCGCGCCCCTCCCAGGCCCCGTCGCGCTCCTCCCACGCCCACTAGCGCCCCTCCTGGGCCCCGTCGCGCTCCTCCCAGGTCCCGTAGCGCCCCGTCGCGCCCCTCCTGGGCCCCGTAGCGCCCCTCCTGGGCCCCGTCGCGCCCCTCCTGGGCTTCGTAGCGCCCCTCCTGGGCCCTGTACCGCCCTCCCAGGCCCCGTCGCGCCCCTCCCAGGCCCCGTCACGCCCCTCCCAGTCCCTCTAGCGCCCCTCCTGGGCCCCGTCGCGCTCCTCCCAGGCCCCGTAGCGCCCCGTCGCGCCCCTCCTGGGCCCCGTAGCGCCCCTCCTGGGCCTCGTCGCGCCCCTCCTGGGCTTCGTAGCGCCCCTCCTGGGCCCTGTAACGCCCTCCCAGGCCCCGTCGCGCCCCTCCCAGGCCCCGTCGCGCTCCTCCCAGGCCTCGTAGCGCCCCTCCTGGGCTCTTTCGCGCCCCTCCTGGGCTCCGTAGCGCCCCTCCTGGGCCTCGTCGCGCCCCTCCTGGGCCCCGTAGCGCCCCTCCTGGGCCCCGTCGCGCCCTCCTTGGGCCCTGTAGCGCCCCTCCTGGGCCCCGTCGCGCCCCTCCCAGGCCCCGTCGCGCCCCTCCCAGGCCCCGTAGCGCCCCTCCTGGGCCTCGTCGCGCCCCTCCTGGGCTTCGTAGCGCCTCTCCTGGGCCCCCCGTCGTGCCCCTCCTGGGCCCCGTAGCGCCCCTCCTCGGCCGCGTCGTACCCGTCGCCGCCGCCCGGCCCCGTCGTGCCCGCCCGGCGCCGTCGCGCCCGCCCGACCCCGTCGCCGCCGCCCGGCCCCGTCGCGCCCGCCCGGCGCCGTCGCCGCCGCCCGGCCCCGTCGCGCCCGCCCGGCGCCGTCGCACCCTGCCCGGCCCGTCGCGCTCGCCCGGCCCCGTCGCAGCCGCCCGGCCCCGTCGCACCCGCCCGGCCCCGTCGCACCCTGCCCGGCCCCGTCACAGCCGCCCGGCCCCGTCGCACCAGCCCGGCCGCCGTCCCGCTCGCCCGGCCCCGTCGCACCGGCCCGGCCCTGCCGCACTCGCCCGGCCCCGTCGCCCCAGCCCGGCCCCGTCGCACCCGCTCGGCCCCGTCGCCCCGTCCCGGCCCTGTCGCATCAGCCCGGCCCCGTCGCGCCCGCCCGGCCCCGTCGGGCCAGCCCCGGCCCCGTCCTCCTCACTGGTACGGTTCCCCCCCCCCCCCCCCCCCCCACCCCGCCCTGCTCCGTGCCGCCCTGCACCGCACTGTACCGCACTGCACCGCACTGCACCGCACTGCACCGCACTGTACCGCACAGTACCGCACTGCACCGCACTGTATCGCACTGCACCGCACTTCACCTAGCTGCACCGCCCTGCACAGCACTGGACTGTTCCTGATGGCGGCGGAGCTTCGCTTCGACGCTGAAGGTCAGCCCCTAGAGTTCGAGGCGTGGCTTGCCGACCTCCGCCGCCAACTCACTGGCCAGCGGCAGGATGGTGAACCGCTTTCCGCACACCTTGACGGTACGCTCCCCTGCCCAGACCCTCCTGCTATTCTGCCCGCTGACCCCACACCCACTGAGCGTGAGTCTACTGCTGCCACTGCCCGTGCGCGCTCTGTCTGGCTTTCTCGCGATGCTGTCGCCCAGCTTGCCATTAGCAACGCCCTCCCCCCGTCCGAGCGTCCTCGCTTTAGGTCCCTCACTATTGCTCAGGCATACTTAGATGCTGTCATCAAGCGCTATTCCACCCCTCCGGCTGCCTCGGTGGGTCGCCTGATCCTCCCGCTGCTCTTTCCTGACCTTGCTTCGTTCCCCACTGTCTCTGACCTCGCTGCCCACCTGCGCTCGATAGAGGAGACCTGGCGCGCCGCATGCACTGACGCACAGCTTAGAGCCCACCAGCCGCCCATTACCTCTACCCTCTACCTGCTTGCCACCCGCCTCCCTGACCGCCTTGCTGTCGCCCGCGACCGCTTCCTTAGTGTTCACCCCGCAGACCTCACCCTCACTGACTTTGTCGACACCCTGACTGTGATAGAGACCCGTCACCGCTCCATCGCCCAGGCGAGCGGTGTCGTGCCGGTCCCTATCTTTCAGGGTTGTGCCCCCGCTCAGTGTACCTTCTCCGACGGCTCTGCCGCAGTGGCTGAGACTGCTGCTGCAGCGCAGGCCCGTTCTGGGAAGGGCCGCCGCCCCAAGGCTGGGCGCGGCGGAGGGGGCGGCGGGGGTGCGGGCGGGGGTAGTGGTGGGGTCGGGTCGCCTGGTGCTGGAGCGGACGAGGGGACCCTGCCCAGTCCAGCTGAGTCGCCGCCCCTGCAGTTGCAGCAGCCGCAGCAGCCGCCGCAGTCGCAGCCTTCGCAGCAGCCGCAGCAGCCGTCGCAGACGCGGCAGACGAGTGTTCTCCCGCCAGGGTGGCCCGGCGCTGGCGGTGGACGGGCGCGTGGTGGTGTGCCGCGTGGTGGCTCTGCCGGCGGGCGTTGTCAGTACCAGATCCAGACCGGTCCTCGCCGCGGTTTCGTTTGCGGTAAGATCGGTCACTCCACTCCCCGCTGCTTTCGTCGCCTGGACGACCTCTTTCGTCAGCGTTTCGGCCCGTCGCCAGACCTCCCGGACTGGCACAGTTTGCTTAGTCGTCAGATTCAGATCTTTGATATGGACATGGATGCCATTGTTTCTGCTCTGCATGTGATGTATGCTGATGACTCTAGTGTGCTTCCGACTTATTACTCACTGTTGCCTAGTGTAGGTGTGCCTAGCTTAGCCTCCCCTGCTGCGTCAGGCGTAGGATCCCCTGCTTTGTGTAGTCTTGGTGCTTCTGCCGTCGTTCCGTCGCCAGACCCCTCGGCTTCGCTTTCCTTCACCTTGGACTCTGGCGCCTCTCGGTGTTTCTTCCGCGACTCCACCACCCTGACGCCGCTTCCTGTTCCTGCTGCCGTTTCTCTTGCTGACCCCTCCGGCGGCCCGGTAGTCGCGCGCAGTTCCACCACCCTTCCCTGTCCGGCGGTTCCTTCGGGCTCTCTTACAGGTCTGCATATCCCCTCGTTCTCCAGGAACCTAGTTGGTGTCGGCTGCCTCCAGGACCTTGGCGTCACCACTACGTTCCCTGGTCACGAGCGGTATGCTGTCTGTACCGAGGCCGCCACTGGTGCCCCCCTGTCCACGTTCCCCCGGGACCCGGTGTCCGGCCTGTTCACTCTGGACACCGTGCCCCCCCCGGCTGGAGCGCCCCCTCAGGTGGCTGTGTCTACCCAGGTTGCTGCTGCCTGCTCCTGTCGCTCCCTCACTCACCCGACCCTCCTGTGGCACCACCGCCTAGGTCACCCTGCGCTCCCGCGTCTGCGTCACATGTCCCAGCACGGTCTTGTCCTTGGTCTCCCAGGTTCACTCCCCGCGTTTCCCTCCTCCCCAGCTCCACCTTGCACGCCTTGTGTCGAGGGTCGGCTTCGCCGTGCCCCTCACTCCTCCTCGTTCCCCCCTACCGCCGCGCCGCTGCAGACCCTGCACCTGGACGTCTGGGGCCCCGCCCCCGTCCCTGGGCCGCGTCGCGAGCGCTACTTCGTTGTGCTTGTCGACGACTTCACTCGTTACACCACAGTCTTTCCCCTGGAGCGCAAGGCCGACGTGCCTGGCGCCCTCATCCCCTGGCTTGTCTCTGCGCGTGTCCACCGCGGTCTCCCTGTCTTGCGTCTTCACTCAGACCGTGGTGGCGAGTTTGCCTCAGGTGTCCTTGGTCGCTTTTGTCGTGCGGAGGGCATCACCCAGACGTTCACCCTACCGGACTCCCCACAGCAGAATGGGGTCGCTGAGCGACGCATCGGCTTGGTCATGGAGGTCGCTCGCACCTCCATGGTCCATGCCGGTGCACCCCATTTTCTGTGGCCGTTCGCTGTGCGCTACGCTTCTCACCAGCTTAACCTGTGGCCGCACCCTCAGCAGCCGCAGGTTTCGCCGACCCGTCTGTGGACTGGGTCTCCTGGTGACGCGTCTGCGTTCCACGTCTGGGGCTGCCTTGCTCACGTCCGTGCCTCCGGCACGGACAAGCTCACTGCCCGCACCCTTCCCTGCGTCTTCCTCGGTTTTCCCCTTGACGCGTCCGACTGGCACTTTTACCACCCGCCGTCTCACCGCTTCTTTCACTCTCGTGACGTCACCTTTGACGAGTCCGTCTCCTACTACCGCCGCTTCCCCCACCGTGGTCCCCCGGTTACCCCCCCCCTGTTCCTGGTCACCCCTTCCCCGGTAGTCCCTGCCCCTCCTCCTCCTCCTCCCCGTCCCGCCCCCTCTGGTGTCTCCCATGTCACCCCCCTTCCGTCCGTGGACCCGGTTGAGGAGTCTTCTGACTCTGGTGGCCCTCCGGTGCAGTCCTCGCCGGCCGCCCCTCCCCAGGTGTCCCCTCCCCAGTCCCCTCCTCCGCCGTCCCTTCCGCCACTGCAGCCGTCGCCGTCGCCGCCGCCGCCGCCGCCGCCGCAGTCGCAGCCCCCGTTCGCTGACTCTGGGGGTGCTCGTCCCGGTCGCCCTGAGGGTGGTCCCTCTGGGGGTGCGGGTGTGGAGAGTGCCGGTGGTAGCCGAGGAGCAGCTTGCGGTCCAGGTGTCGCCGTTGTGCCGCCGCAGCAGCAGTCCCCGCCGGTGTCCGCCCTTCGCCTGCTCGGCCTTCCGTCCCCCGACCCTGCGTCGGTTCCTCCCCGACCGTCTCCTCCTCTTCCTGTCTACGGCCCTGTTTTCCCTCCGCCGGACTCGTCCCCGGCCCGTCTCCCCCCTCGTTCCCCTCCTGTGTCCCCTCCCCTGTCTCCTGACCCGACTCCTCCATCGCACGTCTGGTCTCACCGTCCCTCCCGTGCTCGTCCTGCCTCGCCTGTCCTGCGCTCCCACCCTATGTTGCTTCGTTCACACGCGTCTCGTCCTCCCCTTCTGCCGTCGCCTCCTCCGTCCTCCCTTGTTGTTGCGCCCCCCCCGCTGTCCGACTACCTTCGTGCCGCTCGTCCTCTCGTTCCTCGGGTCCTTGCCTCTCTCGTTACCGACTCGTCTGTTCCAGTCTCGTGCCTTGACGCTCTTGTCGCTGCTGTCGCTGACTTCGCCTCTACCCGCCGCCTTGACTACGCCACCGCTCTGGTCTCTGACCCTGCCTGTACTCCGTCTGTCGGGGGTGCTCCTGCCCTTGGCAGTGACGTCCTGGAGGACCGCCAGTTCGAGCTTGCTTTCCTCTCCGAGGCTGCTCCCCATCTCTGTTCCATGCTGCTAGTCCCTGAGGGTGACCCAGACGCTTTCGACATCCCGACCCCTCGCACTTACGCTGAGGCGACTTCGGGACCCTGGGCCTCGCAGTGGATAGCTGCCATGGAGCAGGAGATGGCATCTTGGAGATCCACCGGCACCTTCGTCGACGCAGTTCCCCCACCTGGGGTGAACGTAGTCGATGGCCGCTGGCTCTTCAAGGTGAAGCGCCCTCCTGGAGAGCCGCCTGTCTTCAAGGCGCGCTATGTGGCTAGAGGCTTCAGTCAGCGCGAGGGGGTGGACTTCTTCCAGACTTTCGCTCCGACCCCGAAGATGACTACTCTTCGGGTTCTGTTACACCTAGCTGCTCAGCGTGACTACGAGCTTCACTCCCTCGACTTCTCCACTGCCTTCCTTCAGGGCAGCCTACACGAGCAGGTCTACCTGCGCCGCCCTCCGGGCTTTACTGGCACCTTCCCTCCTGGGACCCAGTGGCTCCTGCGGCGCCCCGTCTACGGCCTGCGCCAGGCTCCCCGTGAGTGGCACGACACTCTGCGTGCTACGCTTGCTGACCTGCAGTTCTTTCCGTCTTCTGCAGACCCTTCACTCTTCGTTCGTGCTGGCCAGACTCCGTTCTACATCCTCGTTTACGTCGACGACCTGGTCTTTGCCACAGCAGACAGGGACGCGCTGGCCTCCGTGAAGGCAGAGCTGCTGAAGAGACACACCTGCACTGACCTTGGAGAACTGCGCCGTTACCTTGGCTTGCAGATCTCCAGGGACAGAGCTGCGCGCACCATCACCCTGACTCAGTCACACTTGGTGCGCCAGGTCCTTCAGAGGTTCAGCCTTCAGTTCTCCTCTGCACAGCCCACCCCTCTGCCTGTAGACCACAGGCTCTCCGCTCCAGTGCCTGAGGAGTTGGTAGAGCCCAGCGGCCCCTACGCAGAGCTGGTGGGTTGCCTCATGTACCTGATGACTTGCACTCGCCCAGATCTCGCATACCCTCTCAGCATCCTGGCTCGCTTTGTGGCCACAGGCAGACACCGACCGCAGCACTGGTCTGCCGCTAAGAGGGTTCTGCGTTATCTTGCTAGTACATCGGGCATGGGGTTAGTGCTAGGAGGACGCAGGCCAGCGGTCCTTACTGGGCACACAGACGCTTCGTGGGCAGACGACGCTGAGACACTCCGGTCTACCCAGGGCTACTGCTTCAGCCTTGGCTCAGGTGCCGTCTCGTGGAGAGCTACTCGCTCCTCGTCTGTTGCACAGTCCAGCTGTGAGGCTGAGATCTACGCCGGTGCCATTGCGGCACAGGAGCTCCGCTGGCTGACCTTCTTGCTCACTGACTTAGGTGAGCGACCTAGCTCTGCCCCGGTCCTGTTCGCTGACAACAGGGCCATGATCCTCCTGTGTCAGGAGCCTCGACTCGAGGGCAGAGCGAAGCACATTCAGCTGCGGTACTTCCTCCTGCGTGAGCTACAGCAGCGACGTCAGGCTCGCGTAGTACACTTGGCCTCAGGTGCCAACACGGCTGATATCTTTACGAAGGCGCTTGCGCCTAAAGATCATCAGCGGCACTGTGTACAGCTTGGTCTAGTTCCTGTAGCCTCTCACTTGCTAGGACCTTGACTTTGTACTGTCCTTTATATGTATACTCAGACTGGACTTGTGTCCTCTCCCAGTGGCTGGACTAGTAGTGTCGCCCTGCTCTTGTGCTTGCCTTGTCTGTACTCCTTCTGACCGGTCGCTCAGACCCTTGTCTCAGAGGTTGGACTAGTAGTGCCGCCCTGAGCTGCTTGTTTAGGGTATTCCCCTATGCAGTCTAGGGGGTGTGTCAAACATGTGTATTTGTCATGTTTGTATAGACTGTATAGAGTCACCTCTTAGAGGATACAAAACTTAGATATATTTGTGTGTACTCTCACTTTACCATTATTCAATTATTCTGATACTCGATGTGTCGTAGCGAGGTCCGGAAAGGCCAAGGAGGCTCGAACTGATAGGTCTGGAACTCTGGCGATGGTTCGGGACTGTTCGAGTCGTACGCCCTGTAGCAAGCCTCTGTAAGGAATTACTAATTCCTTACAAGTCACCCGTTGGGGTTACCCTTGAGAAGATCATCAGGGAACGGCCATAGGTGCAGAGCCTGGGGGGTTATGGGCGCACTAACCCGCTATTAAAACCCCATGGCAAAATAGAAGAGGGGGGGCCCTCTTGATCGAAGCCCCTCCTGAAAAAACCAAGTCCCTTTTTGGACGATGATACATCTGGTCGCAAGTGCGCACAACTTCGCACTGAACGAAACGAGAAAAACAAAACTGCCCTCCCATTGGCCAAATCATAACACATGCGCGGTCTGTAGAGAGAATGTGCACGCAAAACGAAAGTGTGAAATTCCCGCGTCGGCAGCCCGTCGAACAGCATGTCGCACGATTGCGCGACAAGGGTGGCAAAAGACTGTCAGGAACAAGGGGGTTCGTCTTGAATTTCAAGAGGGACCCCCCTCTGCTATTCCTACACTAAGTCCTTCACTCCAAGCGATTTGCCATAGCCCAACACTCCGACTTCTAGCAGTGTAAAATCCGCACCACTGGGGACATATCGAACGGCAGACTTTATCCAGACAAGGCAGTAAGAGTTTCCTGCACCCAAAACGGGTTTTGAAAAGGTCCTAGGAACAAGGGCGGACAAGAGATACGCTACACCCAGCGAGATGGTCTCGATCCTCCCGCACCCCGCTTCCCTCTCCCATTTCCCATTGCTTCCCACTTCCAGGCTCGTGCTTATCGTGAGCCGCTGCCGCTGCAACCGGCCACCCACTTCCCACTTCCCACTTCCAGCGTCCCACTGGCCGCTGCCTACCACTTGCCGTGCCCCGTTCCATCCAAGCCAGCTCCCCGCTTCCCGCGTTCCGCGCCACGCTCCCGCTCGCCGCTTCCTACTCCCCGCTTTCCGCATCTCTCGACCTGCTCCCAGCTTCCCGCCTGCCTGAGGTTTCCTGCTGCCTCCCGCTTCCCGCTCCCCGCGTTCCGCATCCCGCTTCCCGCTACCCGCGTCCCGCTTCCCTCTTCCCGCCTCCTGCTTCCCGATTGCTTCTCCCGGTTTCCCGCTTTCCGCTCCCTCTTGCCGCGTCCCCCTTCCCGCTCCCCGCTTCCCGCTTTCGTCTCACTCTCACGCTGTCCGTCCCTCTCCCTCTCATGCCATCCGTCCCTCTCCCACTCTCGCTGCCCGTCCCTCTCACTCTCATGCTGCCCGTCCCTCTCACTCTCAAGCCGCCCGTCCCTCTTCCTCTAACGCTGCCCATCCCTCTCACTCCCACGCTGCCTGTCCCTCTCCCTCTCACGCTGCCCATCCCTCTCACTCCCACGCCGCCCATCCCTCTCCCTCTCACGCCGCCCGTCCCTCTCCCTCTCACGCTGCCCGTCCCTCTCCCTCTCATGCTGCCTGTCCCTCTCCCTCTCACGCTGCCCGTCCCTCTCCCTCTCACGCTGCGCGTCCCTCTCCCTCTCACACTGCCCGTCCCTCCCCCTCTCACACTGCCCGTTCCTCTCCCTCTCACGCTGCCCGTCCCTCTCCCTCTCACGCCGCCTGTCAAACTCACCTCCTCTCCCACCCCCCTATTGTTCCCTTCCTAGTTTCTCACGGTTTGAGTGTAGTCCGTTGCTCCTCCTCCGCCTCCGTGCATAGCCTTGAGGAACTTCTCGTGCAGTGAACCTGCAAATGCAAATCTTGCGCTGGTCTTCCCCTCGCTCTCTTCCTCTCCTTTCTACTCATTCTATCTCACACCCCTTTCGTTTGCACACGAACGTCATGCCTTGCTCCCAATACCCCCGTTCCTCGTGCTCTGCTGCCCATCCTCTCCATCCTCTCTCGTTCTGCCCAATACCTCACACACGCTTCTCCCCTCTTTCTCCCTCCATGCCCATCCCTCTGGCCCTCTGTCCTCCCATCCCTCATACCCAAATTCTTGCAACATTGTGCTCTGTGAGGTACTTAGGGGTGGCAGCAGAGGATGTAACAAGGGTCGATGCAAGGCACCTCAAAGTGGCGCCCACACTTGCATATACCAATGGCTCAATATCTCAAACACTGTAGCCATCCTTCGCTGTGGCATGTTTATATAACTCGTGGCAATTGTGCAAACATCTCCCATACTGAGAAAAACTTAATGGACTCTGCAATAAGCGGTATACAACTACTAGGCCCAGAATTCTGGTGCTGGCACTCTGGACCATTGGCTCCAACGTTTTCGACTCCTGCGGAAGGGAATAGTGGGAGCACAAAGTGCCAAGTGGGGGAGGGAGAGTGAGAATGGGGGAGGGAGGGAGGGAGGGAAGGGTGATTGGGTGTATATCGGAGACAGGGGGGATAGGGGACAGGGGGGAAACCAGCAGGTATAGCAGGGAGGGGGGGGGGGAAGCAAGGAGAGCCGGGAAGCAGGGGGAAGAGGGAAGCAGGAGGAAGAGGGAAGCAGGGGGAAGAGGGAAGCAGGAGGAAGCAGGACGCCGGCTCCCCTGCTCTCACGCCTCGCGTTCATTCCCTCCACTCTCCCTCCCCTGCTCGTTTACCTCAATCCCTCCCATGCTCTCACGCCACTCCCCCTCCCCTGCTCTCACGCCACTCCCCCTCCCATGCTCTCACGCCACTCCCCCTCCCCTGCTCTCACGCCACTCCCCCTCCCATGCTCTCACGCCACTCCCCCTCCCATGCTCTCACGCCACTCCCCCTCCCATGCTCTCACGCCACTCCCCCTCCCATGCTCTCACGCCACTCCCCCTCCCATGCTCTCACGCCACTCCCCCTCCCATGCTCTCACGCCACTCCCCCTCCCCTGCTCTCACGCCACTCCCCCTCCCCTGCTCTCACGCCACTCCCCCTCCCCTGCTCTCACGCCACTCCCCCTCCCCTGCTCTCACGCCACTCCCCCTCCCCTGCTCTCACGCCACTCCCCCTCCCATGCTCTCACGCCACTCCCCCTCCCATGCTCTCACGCCACTCCCCCTCCCCTGCTCTCACGCCACTCCCCCTCCCCTGCTCTCACGCCACTCCCCCTCCCCTGCTCTCACGCCACTCCCCCTTCCCTGCTCTCGCGCCACTCCCCCTCCCCTGCTCTCGCGCCACTCCCCCTCCCCTACTCTCTTGCCACTCCCCCTCCCCTGCTCTCATGCCTTTCCCCCTCCCGTGCTCTCCCACCTCTCGTCCTTCCCCGCTCTCCCTCCTCCCCCCTCCCCCCCTCCCCTTCTTTCACTCCTCACTGTCTTTGTTGCTCTCACTCCTTTCCCCCTCCCCTGCTCTCACCCCTCTCTCCCTCCCTGCTCTCCCTCCTCTCCCCCTCCGGAGGTGGGCCTCGCTCTCTTCCCTGCTGCTTCGCCTCGACCCCTTCCTTGCTCTCCCTCCTCACGAAGCTCCCAAAAGCGGGAAGAGAGGGAAAGCGGGAAGCAGGGGGAAGGGAGGAAGCGAGAAGCGGGGGTCAGTGGGAAGCGGGAAGCGAAAAGCGAGGGAACGTGGGAAGCGGGAAGCGAGGGTCAGCGGGAAGCGTGGGAACGCGCGGAAAGCGGGAAGCGGGAAGCACGGGAAAGCGGCAAGCGGGAAACAAGGGAAAGCGGAAAGAGGGAAACGAAAATGCGGTAAGCAGGAAGCGCGGGAAAGCGAGAAGCGGGAAGCGAGGGAAAAGCAGGAAGTGGGAGCGAGGGAAAGCGAAAAGTGGGAAGCGAGGGAAAGTGGGTAGCGTGACGAAGCAGAACCTTCATCCTTTATTCCTTTCTTTTATTTCTTGCTCTATATCGCCCAGGCTAGGCTACGCGCGTGAGGAACTCTACTGTTAGCCAGATATGAGTCTAAAGTTAAGCTCGCCTGGGTCCTAGCTTACAAATCGATGCCAAGTCTTTTCCTTCCGTTTCAGGTATAAAGGAATGGGGATTTGGGCTGTATTTGCGAAGGTCTGTTTGCCTTCGACCAATCACGTGCCCCCTTTTACAGCACATCGGCATTGTTTAGTTTTGTCAGGGTGGATGTGGTTACCCTCTTTATAGCGCTCCGAAATTGCTCGCAAAATCGCTCGCGCCTTCCTTTTTGCCATTTACGCGGCTATGCGATGCTGGCTGTCCCATTCCAAGATCCTCGTTCCTTGTGGAGCTGAAGCGCATCCACGCCCGCTTTGATGCCCCCGTTCTATTGGCTGCTTGGGTTTTCATGCGACCCTGGGTCTCGTCGCATGCCGAAACGTAATTTTATGAGCCATCATTGCATCAATGGGGCATTGCGTGCCATTTCGAAACCTGCCCTGCCCCCAAACTATCCCCTCTCTGTTCCAACCCAACCCCTCTAGCGTCTGGAGGGGGGGGGGCTCCATCAAGTGGGGTCCCAGCTTGATAACCCCTCTTCTATTTTGCTGTGGGGTTTGAACAAGCCCTTTTAACTCAATGGTTAGTGGCTGAGTTCTGACATGATATCAGAGCATTGGTGACTCCGGTTCAATTCCCAGTGCTAGCGCTGCAGAGGCGCTCGTGTCTTCCACCTATCACAACGAGGGGGGGTGTCGAGTGACCTGCTGGGGTTACCCTTGAGAAGATCCTCGGGGAAGGGGTGTCAAACACATTTGTGTATGATGTTGTAGACCATATAGGGTTGTGCCTTAGAGAGTACAACCCCCTAGATTACAATGCCTTGTACTCTCACATTCTAGTCATTCTTTCAATTTGTTATGGTATCATGAGTAGGTTAGGTCCCATTCGCCCACCAGCGCTTCCGCTGTAGGTCCTAGCCATCTCGCCTACCCCTTCCCCTAGCGGCCCCACGGCATCGTCTCCTAGCGGCCACGCGGCCCCGTCCCCTAGCGGCCCCTCGGCCCCGTCGACCAGCGGCCCCGCGGCCCCGTCCCCTAGCGGCCCCTCGGCCCTGTCGACCAGCAGCCCTGCGGCCCCGTCCCCTAGCGGCCCCTCGGCCCCGTCGACCAGCAGCCACGCGGCCTCGTCCCCTAGCAGCCCCGCGGCCCCGTCTCCTAGCGGCCCCTCGGCCCCGTCGACCAGCGGCCTCGCGGCCCCGTCCCCTAGCGGCCCAGCGGCCCCGTCTCCTAGCCGCACCTCGGCCCCGTCGACCAGCGGCCTCGCGGCCCCGTCCCCTAGCGGCCCCGCGGCCCCGTCCCCAAGCGGCCCCGCGGCCCCGTCCCCTAGCGGCCTTGCGGCCCTGTCTCCTAGCAGCCCCTCGGCCCCGTCGACCAGCGGCCCCGCAGCCCCGTCCCCTAGCGGCCCCTCGGCCCCGTCGACCAGCGGCCCCGTCCCCTAGCGGCCCCGCGGCCCCGTCCCCGTAGCCGGCCCCGTCCTGCAGCTGGCCCCGTCCCGTTGCCGGCCCCGTCCCGAAGCCGACCCCGTCGCGTAGCTGACCACGCCGAGCCGACTCCGCCAGGTAGCTGGCCCCGTCACCTAGCCGACCCCGTCGCCGCGTCGGCCCCGTCGCCCAACCGGCCTCGCCTTCCAGCCGGCCCGCGCTGACCCTGCACCACACTGCAGCGCCATGCACTGCACTGCACAGCCTTCTGATGGCGGACTCGGTGCTGCGTTTCGACGCGGAGGGCCAGCCGGTCGAGTTCGACACGTGGCTCGTCGACCTCCGCCGTCACCTCACTGGTCAGCGGCAGGGTGGCCACTCCTTGGCCGTCCACCTCGACGGTACGCTCCCCTGCCCTGACCCCCTCTGCTGCCTTGCCCGCTGACCCCTCGTCTACTGACCGTGAGTCCGCAGCCGCTGCCGCCCTTGCCCGCTCAGTCTGGCTGTTGCGTGACGCAGTCGCACAGCTCGCGATCAGTCATGCCCTCCCCCTGACTAAGCGCACACTGTTTCGGTCAGTCAGGACTGCGCAGGAGTTCCTTGAGGCTGCTGTCGCGTGGTACTCCACCCCACCCGCTGCCTCACTCGGTCGTCTGATCCTACCCATGCTCTTTCCCGATCTCGCGTCTTTCCCCACGGTCACTGACCTGGCCGCCCACCTGCGCACGCTAGATGCGACTTGGCGCGCTGCCTGCACTGAGTCCTAGCTTCGTGTCTTTCAGCCACCCATCTGCTCTACCCTCTACCTGCTTGCCACACGCCTTCGTGACCGCCTTGCTATCGCCCGCGATCACTTCCTTAGTCTCCACCCCGTTGACCTCACCCTCACTGACTTTGTCGACACCCTGTCCGCCATAGAGATCCGCCAGCGCTCTATCGCCCAGTCTAGCGCTACTATGCCGGTCACTATCTTTCAGGGTTGTGCCCTCGCTCAGTGTACTTTCTCTGATGGTTCTGCTGCTGTCGCTGAGACAACGCTTGCTGTGGCGACAGCCGCCGCAGCGCAGTTCTGTCCGGAGAAGGGTCGCTGCCCCAAGGATGGGCACGGCGGCGGTAGTGGAGGAGGGGGTGGAGGAGGTGGTGGAGCCAGGCCGCCCGCTGGTAGTACGGACGAGGGGACTGGGGCAGGTGCCTTCGAGCAGCAGGACGAGCAGCAGGACCAGCAGCAGCAGCAGCAGCGGCGGGCTGGTGGTCTCCCGCCCGGGTGGCCTGGCGCTGGTGGTGGCGGTGGACATGGTGGTCGTGCGCGCAGTGTGCCGTCGGGTAGTAGTTCGGGTGATGGGTGCTGTCAGTACCAGCTCCAGACAGGTCCTCGCCACGGCTCCGTGTGCGGTAAGATCGGTCACACCCCCGCCCGCTGTTTTCGTCGCCTGGACGACCTGTTTCGTCTTCGCTTCGGCCCATCGCCCGACCTCCCCGACTGGCACAGCTTGCTTCTCCATAGTGTTCAGATCTTTGATATGGACATGGATGAGATTAGCTCTGCTTTGTATGTGCTGTATGTCGATGACTCTAGTGTGACTGGTTCCTACTACCCCTTGTTGCCTAGTGTAGGTGTGCCTCGTTCGGCCTCCCCTGCTGCGTCAGGCGTAGGATCCCCTGCCTTGTTTAGTCTTGGCTCCTCCCTCGCAACTCCGACCCCGACCGCCACTGCTGTGCTCTCCTTTACCCTGGACTCTGGAGCTTCCCGGTGTTTCTTTCGCGACTCCACTACACTGATGCCGCTTGCCGCTCCCGCCGCAGTTTCCCTTGCCGTCCCCTCCTCACGTCCGGTAGTCGCCCGTAGCTCCACCACCCTTCACTGTCCGGTGGTTCCTTCGGGCTCTCTTACAGGCCTGCACATCCCCTCGTTCTCTAGGAACCTACTTGGTGTCGGCTGCCTCCAGGACCTTGGCGTCACCACTACGTTTCCTGGTCACGAGCGGTACGCTGTCTGTACTGAGGCCGCCACTGGTGCTCCCCTCACCACGTCAAGAATGGAGACAGGAACAGAGGGGTCGGTAACGAGGGAGGCAAGGACCCGAGGAACAAGAGGACGAGCCGCACGAAGGTAGTCAGACAGAGGGGGAGGCACGACAGTGAGCGATGACGGAGGAGACGAAGGCAGGAGGGGAGGACGAGACGCGTGGGAACGAAGCAACATAGGGTGAGAATGCTAAACAGGAGAGACATGACGAGTTAAAAGGGCTTGTTAATAGCGGGTCAGTGCGCCCATAGCCCCCTAGGCTCTGCACCTGTGGCCATTCCCCAAATATCTTCTCAAGGGTAACCCCAGCGGGTCACTCGACATCCCCCCTCGTTGGGATAGGTGGAAGACACAAGTGCCTCTGCAGCGCTAGCACTGGGAATTGAACCCGAGTCACCAACGCTCTGACACCATGTTAAAACTAGAATGAATGATTAGAACAAGGGAGAACAGGGGAGATATAGCGTTTGGGTTGTACCCACTAAGAACATACCCTATCTAGCCTATAATTTCTACATAACAATATATGTATAAGTTGACAGCTGGCTGGCGTGCGGGCGAGCTGGCCGGCGCTAAAATATTGCGCGGCCCGCTGCTGCCCGTCGACGACGCTATGACAGCTCGCCAATGCCGCCACGGCGCGGCGTCGCTGCCGCGGCAGCATGTCGACGCTGCCACGGCAGCATGACGACACCGCCATGGCGTGGCGTCGACACCACGGCAACGCGTCGAGGCTGCCACGGCAGCACGAAGCCGCCATGGCAGCATGACATGGCTGCCACGGCGGCATGGAAGTGAGGAGAGGACGCTGCGGAAGCGTGAGGAGAAGGCCCGAGCGGAAGGGCCTGCTCTGATACCATATCAAACAAGCTAGGTAAGGAGAGGAGCCCTGGAAATGGTGTAAGGGTTTAGGTGCTAGGAGAAAGGTTATGAGAGGAAAGAGTGGGGACTAGGAAAGAGGAGATACAAGAAGGGGGGGGGGGGTGTCCCCTCGACAGTAGGATCCAGCAATGTAGCACAACTACCAAGCTTACACATATATATACATATATAATATATATATAATTTGACAGATGGAACGGGCTGGGTGGGCGGGAATTGGACTTGAGCTGTGAAGAATGAAAAGACGTGGGTGGAGGAAAAATGACCTCCAACCATATCATATAGTCGGAGAAAGGGCGAATAGCATGTTCGACGATGCCAAAAATTGCATTACAAGCAGTTGCGTGTTCACAATACGCAGTTTTAAAAATGTAACACTTTATAAAATTACATATTGAGAAAGCTTGCTTCTTGGTAATGCAATTGGCACCATTTTTATTCCACTCGGCTGAGCTGAAACATGGGTAGGGATGATTGCCGATGGCGCGCGAGCGCTCGAGAATGTTGTACAGGCGACAACGCCGACGCAAGGGTTTGTACCTCGCGGGAGGCCGACAATAGTTGATCGGCAACGGGCGTGACGTACATCTCTTTCGTCTTGTCAGTGAGCCATGTGTCAACAAATATATTTATGTAGCTTAGTTAGGTCATATTTGTTTATAGCCTAGCTAGTTTAGTTCTTAGTGAGTACAACCCTAGTTTTGTATCCCTCGACATTTTCCCTTAGTCACAACTTTTCCTGTTACTCTAACATGGTATCATAGAGATGGCGCGGAGGCGGTCCTTTACCTCCGTGAGGGAGGTTGAGAAGAGGTTAAGGGTTAGCTCAGAAGGGTGATGAGCGAGGAGCGCGTCGCAGGCAGGGGCTACGTGGTCAGGGAGGCAGGTGACAAGGAAGTAGATAATGGCGAAGGGTGGGGGCGGGGCGAGCGCTAGCTGAGCCTCAATACAAGCCGCACGCCAGCGGACATCGAGGGAGCACAGGTCATGGACTAAGTCAGCTACAGTGGTGAAGGACGTTAGGTCAGGGTGGAAGAAGGGGAGGAGGAGACAACCAAGAGTGGCAGATGACGGGGTGGTGTACCTAGCAAGGATAGCCAGCCAGAGTGCGCGGGCTGACGCAGCATCCACAAAGTGGGAGTGCTTGTCAGCCGGCAGGCACCTGAGGATGGCTACGCGAGCAGTAGCGTCGTGGGACGCCCAGACAGAGTAGGCAGTACGAGCAGCAGCGTGCACAGCGTGCTGCGGAGACGTCGTGTCAGTAGCAAGAGCGCCCGGGCGGGGGACAGCAGGGAGCTCACCAGAGACGTGGGCGTCCAGGGACTCGTCATCGACGCGCTAACTCGTGAGCTGAAGGAGAACTGCCTCCTGCCAGGCGGCGGATGGAGAGGGTGGTCAGTCAGAGTTGGGGACTGCGCAGCAGCCGCAGCCGCAGCAGCAGCAGCAGCCGCTGCAGTCGTGGGGGCCGACGGGCCCTGGGGGTGGTGGTCGTGGTGGAGGCCATGGGGGTTGGGGCCAAGGGCACGCGTGGCTTTGGGGGTCACGTGGCTCCTCTGTGAGTCCGGGTGCTGGTGGTTTTTGTGGCGTGGTGACCTGCACATACCAACTGCTGACTGGCCCACAGGCAGGCCAGGTGTGCCAACGCACGGGGCACACCGCCGCTCCCTGCTTCCGCCGCCTAGACAACCTCTACCGTCGTCAGTTTGGCCCGCTGGTGCAGGTACCCCCTTGGCATATCTTGCTTTGTTGTGGGTTCTTATCTTTGATATGGATATGCTTCAGATAGATCATGCCTTGTATTTTCTGTATTCTGATGCTTCTAGTGTTGCTAGTTCTTATTATCTTGTTGTTTGTAGCCTTGGCGCTACCGCTCTGTATAGTCTAGGATCCCCTACTGCGTCAAGCGAAGATTCTCCTGCTGCGTCAGACGTAGGACCTGTTAGAGACTCTTCACTGGGTTCCCCCACATCGGCCCTCTCCTTTGTCTTCGGCTCTGGTGCGTCTCGGTGCTTTTTTTTAGACTGTACTGCTCTCACCCCGCTTCATGCACCTGTCCATGTCGCACTAGCAGACTCCTCCGCCATAGCTGTTGCACGTAGGACCACCACTCTTCTCTGTCCAGCTGTCCACTCTGGCTCCCTCACTGGTCTGCACTCCCTCTTGTTTGCCAGGAATCTAGTGGGTGTCGGTTACCTTTAGGACCGAGGCGTCACCACTACGTTCCCTAGCCGCGAGAGGCACGCCGCTTGCACAGACACAGCCATCGGTCGACACTTAGCCACTTTTGAGCATAACCCAGGGTCAGGTCTCTTTACACTGCGCACTGAGTCTCCGCCGGCTAATGCGTCTGCCGAGGTCACCGCGTCCTGCTCCTTTCGCTTACTAGCCCACCCGACCCTTCAGTGACACCACCGCTTAGGTCACCCTGCGCTCCCGCGTCTTAGGCACATGTCCCAGCACGGTCTCGTCACTGGTCTCCCTTCGTCGCTACCCGCCCAGCCTCCGTCGGTAGCGCCACTGTGCACCTCCTGCATCGAGGGCCGGCAGTGTGCCGCCCCACACTCCTCCTCATTTCCTCCTACAACAGCGCCACTACAGACACTGCACATGGACGTCTTTGCCCTGCCCAGGTCCATGGTCTTAGCCGGGAGTGCTACTTCCTAATCGTTGTTGACGACTTCTCGCGGTTAACCACACTGTTCCCGCTTGAGCGGAAGGCCGACGTGCCTACCGTTCTCCTCCCGTGGCTTCTTGCTGTTCGACCCACCACCGCCTGCCTGGTGGTCGCTTACACTCTGCCCGAGGTGGCGAGTTTGCCTCTGACACTCTAGGACTTTTCTGCCGTGCGCAAGGCATCCATCAGACGTACACACTACCGGACTCCCCACAGCAGAATGGGGTCGCTGAGCAACACATCAGCCTAATCATTGAGGTGGCTTGCCCCTCCATGGTCCACGCCGATGCACCCCATTTTCTGTGGCCGTTCGTTGTGCGCTACGCTGCTCGCGCTCCCAGCGGCCACATGTTTCGCCGACCCTCCTCTGGACCGGGTGTCCTGGTGACGCGTCTGCGTTCCATGTTTGGGGCAGCCTTGCTCATGTCTGCGACACTGCCGCGGACAAGCTTTTAGCCCGCACCCTTCCTTGTGTCTTCCTGGGTTTTCCACTTGACGCTTTTGACTAGTTGTTCTACCACCTGTCACACCACCTCATTTACCACTCTCGTGACGTTACCTTCGACGAGATGTTCCCCTAATCCCATCGCTTCCCAAACCGCAGCACTCTTGTGCCTCCTCCTCCTCCTCTCTTTCTTGTCCCTGCCTCGCTTGCCGCTCCCCTCCCGCCCCGCCCGGCCTAGTCCGGTGTCTCCCACGCCACTCAGTTCCCCTCGGTTGCGCCTGAGGGGGAGTCGGCTGACTCCAGGGGCCCAGCTGCTAGGGGAGCGACTACTATCCCTGTGGCGCCTTCCCTAGCCTCGGTACCCCAGGCACCACAGCCGCCTCCTCCCTTGCCTCCGCAGCAGCAGCCATCGCCGCAGCAAACTCAACGGTCGCAGCAGCAGCAGCAGGGAGCAGTGGGCTTTTCGGGTGCCAGTTTTGGGGGTGCTGCTGTTGGGGCTGCTGGTGTTCGTGGAGTTGGTGTTGGGGGTGCTGGCCCTGGGGGTGCGAGTTTTGGGGGTGCGAGTTTTGGGGGTGCTGACTTTGGGGGTGCTGGTTCTGTGGGTGGTGCGTCCAAGGGTGCTGGTCTTGGGAGTGTTGTCTCGAGGAGTGCCGGTGGCAGCCGCGGTGCCGCTGGAGGTCCTGGAGAGGACAGGGAGCAGTTGGTGCCGCAGAGGCAGCCGCAGTAGCAGTAGCAGCAACAGCCGCAGTAGCAGGCGCAGCCGCCGCAGCAGGAGCAGCGGCAATCTGCCCTTCGTCTCCTCGGTCTTGCTCTAGATTCCCCTGTCCGCCTGCCCGTTCCCCCTCCGATGCGTGACCCTGTTTACAACCCGCAGTTCCCTCCTGCAGACTCCTCTCCGGCTCGTTCCCCCCCGCGCTCCCCTTCGTCCCCAGACTTGTCCCCCGTTGATCCCTCCCCAGTCCCCAGTTTTTCCCTACTGGGTCCATCGCCCCTCCGGTGCTCGTCTTTTCTCTCCTCGTCCTAGTGTCCACCCTATGGTTCTTTGTTTGCGTGCTCCTCCAGTCACAGTCCTCCCGTTGTCTCCTTGTCATCGCTTCTGTCGTTCCCCCTTCCTTACTCCGACGCTGCTCGTTCTACCCTCACGCGCTTGCTTGCATCGCTTGTCACTGACCCTACTGCTCCTCCTGAGACTGTCTTTGCGCTTGTCGCTGCTGTCGTTGACTTCGCCGCTAGCCACCGCCTTGACTACGCTTCTGCTCTGGTCTCTGGTACTGCGCGTCCTCCGTCCATCGGGGGTGCACCTGCTCTTGGTAGTGACGTGCTAGAAGACAGGTAGTACGAGTTGGCCTACCTTGCTGCAGTTGTTCCCCATCTCTGCTCCATGTTTGTATCCCTAGAGGGCAACCCAGACGCTCTCGACATCCCTGTTCCGCGCTCTTATGCTGAGGCGGTGTCACGGCCCTGGGCAACCTAGTGGATACAGGCCATGGAGGCTGAGATGACATCCTACAGATCCACAGGCACTTACGTCGACGCAATTCCCTTGCCTGGGGCAAACGTAATCGATGGCATGTGGAACTACAGGGTGAAGCACACACCTGGAGAGCCGCCGAAGTTCAAAGCGCGTTATGCGACTAGAGGCTTCAGTCAGCGTAAGGGTGTGGACTTCTTCCAGACCTTCTCCCCAACCTCGAAGATGACTACTCTTCTGGTCCTTCTTCACATAGCCGCGTAGCGTGAATACGAGCTTCACTCACTCGACTTCTCCACAGCGTTCCTACAAGGCAGTTTGCACGAGCAGATCTACCTCCGGCACCCTCTAGGCTTCTCTGAGTTCTTCCCACATAGGACCGAGTGGAGCCTGCGCCGTCCTATCTACGGCCTTTGTTAGGCACCCTGTGAGTGGCATGATACGCTTTGCACCACTCTTGCTGAGCTCCAGTTCTTTCCGTCCTCTGATGACCCCTCTCTCTTTGTTCGCACGTGTCGGACACCGTTCTACATTCTAGTGTACGTAGACGATCTTACCTTTGCTTCTCCTGACAGAGTGGCATTGGCCTCAGTGAAGGCTGAGTTTCTTAAGAGACACACCTGTACATACTTGGGGGAGCTGAGGCGCTATCTGGGCTTGGAGATCTCTTGTGACCGTGCTGCTCGCACGATCACACTCTCCCAGTCCCATATGATGAAGTAGATCCTCCAGAGGTTTTGTCTCCAATTCTCCTCAGCACAGCCCATTCCTCTGCCTGTGGATCACAAGCTCTATGTTCCTATTTTGGCTAAGCCGGTCAAGGCTAGTGGTCCATACCCAGAGCTGGTGGGGTGTCTTATGTACCTGATGACCTGCACTCGACCAGATCTAGCGTACCCTCTCAGTCTATTGGCTTGCTTTGTTGCGACAGGCAGGCAATGACCAGTCCACTGATCAGCTCCCAAGAGGGTACTGCGGTATCTGGCGAGTACATCAGGACTCGGGCTTGTGCTAGGAGGACGGGAGCCAGTGGTGCTCACTGGACACACAGACGTGTCGTGGGCTGACGACGTGGAGATGCTCAGGTCGTCTCAAGGCTACTGTTTTAGTCTTGGTGCTGGTGCAGTCTCTTGGAGTTCCACCAGGTCGTCGTCTGTAGCTCAGTCCAGTTGTGATGCAGAGATCTACGCAGGGGATATGGGCGTTCAGGAGCTCCGCTGGCTGACGTTCTTGCTCACTGACTTAGGTGAGCAGCCTAGGTCTGCCCCGGTCCTGTTTGCTGACAACAGGGCCATGATCCTTTTGTGTTAGGAGGCTTGACTTGAGGGCAGTGCCTCGCGACCATCAGTGGTTCTGTACTCAGCTTGGTGACGTCTCAGTAGCAGCACCACTCCTTGTTTCCTGAGTCATGCTATGCCTACTTGTACTTGTTGTTCTATACTTGCTTGTCTTGCTACACTTGTTGACTGGCCTTGTGGCCTCTTGTTTCAGTGGTCAGACTAGTAGTGCTGCCCTGAGTTGCCTTGTTGCCCTCACCAGAGGTCAGACTAGTAGTGCTGCCCTGGTGTACTCTACCTTTTTATGAACTGCCACTATCTGGGCTAGGGGGTGTGTCAACAAATATATCTATGTAGCTTAGCTTGGTCATATTTGTTTATAGCCTAGCTAGTTTAGTTCTTAGTGAGTACAGCCCTAGTTTTGTATCCCTTGACATTCTCCCTTAGTCACAAATTTTCCCGCTACTCTAACACCATCTGCCAAGATGTTTGAAAAGGCGGTCCGCTACGCCTCCATGGGCGGCGACAGTCGCAGAACCTTTGCGGCACGAGTGGGTGCTGAGATGGTGTTCGCCGAGGCCAGTGGTGTGAAATGCCTCCTTTCATCAGTTGCGTATTGTAGTGTATGATGGTGGCTTGCTAGTGACGGCGCCACCTGATGCAGTATTGAACACTCGGATTAAGGGTCCCGGGGTGCTGGGTTCATAGCCCGCCAAACGGATGAAGCGCTTGGTGCACCGCACAGGGCAAAGGGGTCCTGGAACAGCGGCAACTGGAATCCAAGAGCCTTGGCCTGCCTGGTCCGTTTTGGAGCGCGGGATGAGCAGCCACATCACGTCATCCTCAAACTGAATGTCCTCCCAGTTGATGGCCACGAGGTCGGAGTAGCGCAAGAATCCTGCGTACATGAGGAGTGGAATGAGACAAATCTGAAAGGTAGCTGGGTCGTCAGCGCTCATGAAGTGAGAAGCCATTGCGTGCACTTGGTGTAGAGAGACCGGTTCCTTGGTTCGGTTGGGTCGGAGGCATCGCCGCTTTGCAACGTGAAGGGACCGGTACTAGGGCAAGGTGCCCAAATCATGCGGTGTGCAAAGCTGACGGCCGAGCAGGTAAGCTGGATCACCAAAAGAGTGCCCTTATTTCGAATGGCGTAGATGAGGTACAAAGTGAGTGTCATGTCCGACGATGGCAGGAACGACAAATTAGCCTTGGTGCAGAAGGAACGAAACCACTGCCAATAAGGTTCATCAGTTCATATTATAGAATCGGCACGTGTTTGTGCCATGACGGAGAGCAGTTCGCGTTGTAGGGTTGGAATGAGGTCTGGTTGGTAGAAGTAGAGGGAGATGCATTAGGGGAACACGACTTGCAGAGCGAGCACGAGGCTATCAGGCATACCAGAGCCGGAAAAGGCGCTAGTATGAGAGCTTGACGTTAGGCATTAACTACAGTACCATGCATGAGTCGGATGTGAGCTTTGATATGGCAAGCCGAGGCGGGAGGTAAGGGTTGGAGGAGCGGCCACCAGCTAGCGCCGGGCCAGTGGGGAACGACGAGAGTAAGAGATGCGTGCGTGCGTTGTGCATGGTGGAGGATTGCGGGGATTACTTGGGGCGGTGGGAAGGTGAATCTGTATTCGTCCGTCCAAGAAATCGTGAAGGCGTTGATCCCTGTGGCTGTGGGGTGCGGGAATTCAGAGCAGAACTCGGGGGAGCAGGAGAGTGGGAGTGAGACATTAAAAATCCTGGCGGAGGTGGAGGATAGCCGTACGGATAGGAAAACTCCCTGATTGTCCACGCGCACGAGGACGTGTTTGTTCCGGAGTAGGTCGCTATATGTCTGCAATGTCCACAGTATCCCTTCAAGCTCGCGATGAGTGTTGGGAGTGTGTTGCAAATCGATTGGCATGTTCATGCTGGCTTCACGAATGTTGCCGGAGAATGTGTCGAGAGTGGCCCCCCAGCCGTGACCGCTTGCACGATCACATGAAAGGGCGCTCCATTGAAGTGGTCAAACTCAGTGGACCAGAATTCCAGCTCCTCGCAAGCGGAAGGCGACAGCAGGACTTGGTTGTTCCATGAAGAAGTGTCATTGATGGCCTACAATAGCGCGTGGCTAAAAACCCGAGCAGTGGCCCCGAGTGCGAGCGTCATTGAAGCGAGCATGCCTGTAACGCACGCGACATGCCATTGGGGGACCTTGGACTGGTTGTGTTTAGCTTCCAGGAGCGAGTGGATGGTAGATTGTAGGGAGTTGCGTCACTGAGAATTGGCCGAGTTTGGTGTCAAATTCCAAACCAAGAAAGCGCAGATGTTGGGTGGGACAAAGTTGGGATATCTTTGCGTTGATCACCAGGCCAGCACTGCATAAATCGCCAATAATTTGGGTGTAGGTGCCCAGAATGACAAAGGCAGAGGATATCGTCCACATACGGTATGACCCGCACTCCCTTCATTCTCCAGCGTCGTGCAAGCTGTTTGATTAATTGTGTGAAGATGAATGGAGCTGTAGTAAATCCAAACGGCAGGGAGCGGAAGCAATATGAGCGTCCTTCGAATTGGAAACCCAAGAATTTCTAGCATGACGGGTGGATGTCGATGTGGTGATACCCGGACTTCAGCTCGATTGAGAACATCCAATCGCCCGTGCGTGCCAAGTTGGCAACACAAGTGAGTCTATCGTACTTGAATTTAGGAATTTGCAATTCCTCGTTGACTTTGCGCAGATCAAGGATAAGCCGACATTTGTCGCCCTGTTCTACGACATTTAGAGGGCTGGCGCAAGTAAGCGGTGCTTCTAGCACCTCCGCTGCCACACCGGTTTGGAGGAGGTCTGCGATAACTGACTTTGTAAATTCCGCATGAATTTTAGCTCCTCCATGGTTGGAGTTCCGAAACGGTTATGGGGGCCCATGTTTCCAGGGCATCCAATAGCCTCTGTCAATGATTGACAGGATCAAACTACTGGTGCACCACGAACGCCACCAAGTTAGCGAATTCCGCAGGCGCCCGCGCATGGTGGAGACCGTCCGGTCGGTAATGGCGTATTCAAAGGGATCTCCGAGTCGTTATGGGTTGTGCACGAACGCATCTACAATGGAAATCCAATAAAAGGGGAAAAAACGTGACATGAGCTCTAAAGAAGGAGCGCTAAGTGAACCCCACGCTAATATGTTCGTGTGTGTGTGTGTGTGTGTGTGTGTGTGTGTGTGTGTGTGTGTGTGTGTGTGTTTTTTTTTTTTTTTTTTTTTGCTTCTAGGCCAGTGCCTCAAATTATGTGGGTGCGGTGGACTAGGACCATATCTACTTTGTGGTGGTTGCCCACCTACTGTGCCACCACTTGACTCCTCCCGAGCATGCGCATCATTATTCCTAAGCCTGCGCAAGCTCGGGCCGTCCATATTCCCTCTTGTGTTCCCTTTCTCTCTCTCTCTCTCTCTCTCTCTCTCTCTCTCTCTCTCTCTCTCTCTCTCTCTCTCTCTCTCTCTTGCTCTCTCTCTCTCTCTCTCTCTCTCTCTCTCTCTCTCTCTCTCTCTCTCTCTCTCTCTCTCTCTCTCTCTCTCTCTCTCTCTCTCTCTCTCTCTCGAATGGTCCTTCATTGCTGGGAGATCCTGGGTACAGGCGAAGCATATAAGGTGGGTACAAGCAAGCATGGTATTCCTGGTCTAGCTCCTATTCCCCGGCTATTCCCTTGGGTGCTCTCTCTCTCTCCCTCCCTCTCTCTCTCTCTCTCTCTCTCTCTCTCTCTCTCTCTCTCTCTCTCTCTCTCTCTCTCTCTCCCTCTCCCCCTCTCTCTCCCTCTCTCTCTCTCTCTCTCTCTCTCTCTCTCTCTCTCTCTCTCTCTCTCTCTCTCTCTCTCTCTCTCTTTCTCTCTCTCTCTCTCTCTCTCTCTCTCTCTCTCTCTCTCTCTCTCTCTCTCTCTCTCTCTCTCTCTCTCTCTCTCTCTCTCTCTCTCTCTCTCTCTCTTCCGCCCTTGCTCGTTCTCGCTTTCGCTCTTACCCCGCATGGTCCCTAACCATATTTTTTGCTTTCATTCTCATGCCCGCACGGGTGGGCAAGCTTCGCATGCCTCCGGAGGTCGCTTCGGCGTAATACAAATGGCCTAAGGTTTTTAAGGGCAGGGGGTTGGTTGCATGCCTCGTTTCTCACCTCATAGCGCGAGCTATGCTTGCTTAATTAACTTTGGGCGATGCCGCCTATCGGCGTGCTTGCTTTTGTTGAGAGAGACATTCTTGCTATTGATTGTGAGTACTGGCGTGAGAGACATGGTGGACTAGCAGCTCCGGGGGCTTTAATAATTCCCATATAAAGAATGTCAACGACTCGAAACAAAGGCGCGACACCTATTGCAAGGGCCTTGGGAAAGGAGCATGCTCGTACACGTTTTCAGAAACTTTTCATATGAAAAATGCCCATGTATCTTGGTTTACCCACCACATGAGCTTCTAGAGTGGGCCTTACATCTTGGCCTTCCCCCCACCATGGTTTTATCAAAAAAAAAAAAAGAGAACCGTCACCTCAAAGGGTTGCCACTACTAAGGCTCCTAGGCAAAGTCTATAAGTCCAAGCATTTCCCCCTCTTGGGGCTAGGCCCTTGGCTAACACACGTCCCCACCTTGGGCTTTGGCCAGCGGCCTTAGAATCTACTCCCCCCTTGGGGATGGCCAGTGGCCCTACGCACAAAACGGTGCCGTGGCACCTATTCCAAGGTCCACAATTAACATGATTTTACTTCTCACACCACCGGTGCGGGCCTTTGGGGTCCGTGCCCATTGGCTGAGCAGTTGTTAGCCGTATGGCCCGACTGGCCACAGCGGAAACAGGCGCCTCGGAAGCCCTGCTGGTCGCCGCTTGGTGATGGGCCGAACTTCGCTCTGAAACCCATAGGGCCGCGGCCTCCAACGAGGTTGCCGCGACCATAGGCGCCTTGTGCGCATTTCATGGCTGCCACGTCCGTGACCGCCTGCTTGAAGAGGCGTGAAGTGAGAACACTATTCTTTTGATAAAGCTTGAATCGATGCGATGTCTTGAAGTCAGAGGCGTCGGCGACTTGAAGAAGCTCGCACCGCTTGGCGAGAAGCACGTACGCCGCGTCAAAATATTCGAGCGCGCTCGAATTGTCGCCGTGGCGCACCATGGCTTCCAGGAACTCTGTTTGTTCGCGCACTCCGGCATTGGCGAAGGAAGAGGCCGAGATGGTTGGGTTAGAGGAAGGAAGGGGTGGGAGGTGCTCAATTGGTACGAAAAAAATATTGTGTGCGGGAGCCTCACCAGCCTCGTATTTGGAGTCACTGTCGTTGTTGGCCTGGTCTGGGGCTGCGGCAACGGCTTCCTTGTCGGTGCGGGCGACCTTGGGGAAGCGAGCGTGGTGCGTTGACTCCCTTTTCTCATTTTTACTTGAAGTAGAAATAGTAGTCGCAGCTGCTGTAACTGCGGACGTTTGTTGCTGCCACAGCGCCAGCAGTTCCTGGACTTGGTCGGCGGTCAAGGCGCGGGCGGCAGGTTTTGGCGCGCTGGACGAGGCCGCCCCACGGCCTCGCTTGTTGTGACGCGAGGAGCTCGCCCGTCGGTTCGGCGATTTCTCGGCGCTAATGTCAGCGGATGGCGCGCCAGCCGCCACTTGCGGCTCTTGCTGCTTGTTGGCGCGTGGCTCCTTGGGGTCAACATGGTTGACCTCGCCAATGCACAGCACCAGCTCGAGGGCAGACGGGGCAATTTCGCCCTCGTCTGCCCGACTCTTGTTGCTGTGATCACCTGCAATTTCGCAGGCGTGATTGTCGGGCTCCGAAATATTCGGGGTGCTGGCAGGAGAAATTTTGGCGGGTTGTGGGGAGCTGTTGGAAACATCTCAAAAGACTTAAGCGTTTCTGAAGTATAACACTGTACTCGAGGAAGATTACAGGGGAGCACGCGAGTCAACGGAGGTTGCACGAGGGGGCGGACAAAGAATGCGAAAAGACTCGAAAGGTCGCATCTGGAGGTTACGACTGACCGTTACAACATCACGGATGGTAACCGAAGCGGCAATCGAGTCGCTGTGCGACTCGATAAACCGTTCCTGTAACTGTATTCTACAACTGCTTTCTTATCTTCTATATATTGCTGCATGCTTGTTTCTTTAGTCAATCACTTGTTCTCATATACTAGTACAAGGGTTCAACTGCCTCAACTTCCGCTGCACTACTCAAGTCTCATTTTACAACTGGGACTTAGTCTCTGGAAAGATCCTAAGGGCTTTTATCAGCCCAACATGGTATGAGAGCTGGTCAGAGACCAAACTCCCAGCAACTGCACTCCATCAACCTGCAACTCAACTCAATTCAACGACTTCATTTGATCACAAGACATGGACAGCAAGGGCAAGAAAGTATCTACGGGCTCACCCAGCGGCCAAGAAACTCAACACGGCAACTCTGGTCTGCACACCTCAGGACTGCAGACAGAGACCGGGACTGCTCAAGAAACAACGGGAAGAGTACCAGAGATGGTGACTCCATCTCCCTCTTCAAGCGTGGACCCCAAACTTATGGAAAGGTTCTTCAGCTTCATGTCGCACTTCGACCAGCAGCAGCAGACAAGGACACCTGCGCATTCAACACAGAGCAATGGAGGAAACATGGGATTAGCGCCGATGAGCCTCGACAACTCATCGTTTGGGCGACACAATCAAGCGCCTACCTTTGCGCCTTATCACTCTTCACCGGGGACGTTCGAGTTCATGCCGCCCCGTGCCCAACCAACAGCAGCTGCATCACAACAAACACCAAACGAAATCTTAAGTCTCCAGGCGCAGTTTTCACATGTGATTAAGCTGCAGACATCCTCACCGTTCAACGGACACGACTTCTTTACCTGGAGCTTCGAGTTCGAGCTGCTGATAGAGGCTGCGCACCTTCTGGGATACTTCAACGGGTCCCTGCCATTCCCAAGCAACGGCACTGGAAAGGAACAAGAAATCTTCACGTATCAGTCGCTGCTGGCGTATACGGTTCTCCTGAGAAACCTGTCACCACAAGAACAGCAGAGCATCAGAACATACAGGAGCTATGGAAACTCCGCGGAGCTCGCATGGCACCATCTCAAGTGCCTCTATCAAGCAAATGACAGCGTGACACAAAGCAGACTCATGCAACAACTGACAACAATACAAATGAAGACCGGGGAAAAGGCGATGCAGTATATGAGTCGCTGCCAGACCCTCCGCGACCGCCTGCTTCGGTGCGGAGGAACAATCACTGAAGAAAGCTTCGTGACACTTGTCCTCGCCGGGCTCGGGCCAGAATGGAGAACCACACGATCGCTTCTTAGCGCCCACGGAAGAATTTCGGAGATGCACCTCTGCGCCGAGCTTCACGCTGAACAACAAGAGATGGACCTGTTCGAAGAAAGACAACCAAGGAAGCAGCAGCAGTTAGTCTTCTACACTCAACGAAGAAACGACAACACCTACAATCGACGGGGCAAGCAAGAACGCGACAACAGGGGATTTACCTTCGTGCCGCCGTTCTGCCACAACTGCCAGACTTCCGGGCACTCCAAGGTCAACTGCAACCGCCCTCGCGTTTACCGTCCAGCAGACCCACAAGTCGCTTCCACTCAAGCAAGTCCCCCAAGACGCTCTTCAACATGTGCACAACAGACACCAAATATTATCAATTGCATGGTACACATCGACAACTGCGCACCCGGATCACCACCCACTTACGCGCCAGACGAAGAAGAGCTCCCGCCACCGCGCTCACAAGGCCTTCAAGTCAATCCAACATATGCTGCGGTCGCCAACGCCGAACCCACCGGGCGAAACACCTGGTTCTTGGACAGCTGCTGCGGGCAACACATGTGCTCTTCGGGACGATTCGTGCAACAGAAGAAATGCCTCAACCGCGACGTCGTTATCACCGTCGCCAACAACGAAAATCTGAAGACAAACAGACAAGGCGTGGTTCAGTTACAATCCATGGAGACAAACGTCATACTTCAGCTCAACAAAGTCCTCATTGTCGACAACCTGGGATACAACCTACTAAGCGTAAGCCAACTAATGGCCAAGGGGATTCACCTGGAGTCCGACTCCTATTCCAACGAGTTTCGGCTATACCACGGGAAGGGTGGCCTCTTCATCGGTCGTGCCCTCCTGAAATCCGGCGTCTTCGTGTTGGACTTCGTCCCCGACCGCGGTACTGCCGACAGCGACGGCATCGTATCATTCGCCGCCTGGACACACCCGCCGGATCTTGATCCAGAATTCGACAGTGACGGCTTCTGGCACTCCAACACCATACCTGCAGCAGAAAGAACACGAGCATTAGCAGTCATCAGACAAGAAAGACAAGTACCCGTGAGTATCCCAACCAAACCATCACATGCAGTAGCAGCAGCAGGACTCAGCCGAGTCCCACCACCGGCGATCCGAGGACCGCCAACCGAAGCAGACCAACTTATGCCCATCACACGAGAAGTTTGTCGAAGTCCCGCCACAGTCGTCGCGTTCTTCTCCAACGCCGACATATACCACCGCTCGCCGGGTCATCGCGCTCCCGACGACATCTGGCACCAACGCCTCGGGCATCCTGCAAACAGCACGATACTACAAACAATCCAAGCAGAGGTGTTAGAACGCAACGCCCTCCTAACGACGAGCGGCCAAGAACTTCGACGACCACGAGCACGGTGCTTCACGTGCCCCGAAGCAGATCTTCCCCATCAGCCTTTTCCATCTCATCACAACCCAAGCGCACCTACATACGCTCCGATGGAAAAAGTCTACAGCGATATTTTAAACATGCCTCGAGAAGACACCGAAGCCGACTTCAACTACGCCATCACGTTCATCGACGCAGCAACCAGATACGTCTGGCACTTCAATCTCAAGACGCGCGATCAAGCTTTCGACGCCTTCACAACATGGCTTCCCATCGCCGAACGAGAATCAGGAACCAAGCTCAAGAGCTTCCAGTCAGACGGTGCACTGGAATACCAGTCACAACGCTTCAGGACCTATCTGGCGGAAAGAGGAATCAGACGCCTGGTGTCTCTGCCCTATGCTCACCAGCAGCAGGGGGTCGCAGAACGCATGAACCGGACATTGCAGACGGCGATGCGAAAACTGCTTCTGGGGATGAGGCTGCCCACCACACTGTGGCCAGACGCGATGACACATGCAGTTCACCTGCACAACCTGCTGTCCTCGTCATCGCTTCCCAACAACGCATCACCGCACCTGTTGTGGACAAGAAAAAGGGGCAGCACAAAATTACTCCGAGTTTTCGGCTGCATGGTACAGTACAGACCCCACACAGCCCGAGCAGGACGCTTCACACAACGAGCTCGGTGGGGACTACACCTCGGCATCGCCAAACACTTTCACGCGTGGAAAATTCTCGACATACAGGACAAAAATACCGTGGCATCACGTGATGTTATCTTCTACGAGCGACTGACGCTGCAGCATTACCTGGACAACATTGCCAACACACAAGACCCCACCGACGGCTTCTCCGGACTTCGTTCCTTCGCCAACCGTGCTGCCGAAGCTGACGCGGCAGAAGAAGACGTACCTGAAGCCTCGGAAACTACCGGACCACTCCCATTCTGTTCCGTACCTGTTCCACTCGACGAAGACAATCCTCTCGATAGCAACAACCTCGACACCTTTTACCACTTCGCTGACCAAGGTTACATTACACCCCACCCAGTCGACACAAATGTTTCAGAACGCATCGGTCCCAACTTCTTACCTGACCCAGAAGACGGTGACGAAGCAGCTTATTCCGGGAATGAAAATTCCCCTCGACACACACCAACGGGACTGCAGATTCTAGGCCTCTGGGTCTCCGTCCAGCATCCGCCGCCGCCTTCTCCGCGAGAGCCTTCGACCCTGTCGCAGGCTCTGGGGGGGGGAATATAAGGCGAAATGGAAGGAAGTGATGGAAAAGGAGTTGAAGGCTCTGCAAGACCGGAAAACATGGAAACTGGTACCTACAACGAGCATCAACGGGAAAAACGTCCTCTCGGGGAAATGGGTGTACCGCATTAAGACCAACTCAGACGGCTCCATCGAACGATTCAAAGCTCGATGGGTCGTACGAGGCTTCGATCAACGATACGGGACCGACTACACAGAAACCTTCGCTCCAGTCTCCCGTCACACCTCATTACGCATCCTACTCGCCGTCGCGGCCACGAAGACATTACCACTACGCCAAATCGACGTCGCGAATGCGTTCCTATACGCACCTGTGGACGCCGAGATTTTCGTCGAACAACCCCACGGATTCATCGACGACCCCACGAAAGTATGCCAACTGACAAAATCCCTATACGGGATCAAGCAAGCCCCGCGGCTCTGG
This sequence comes from Closterium sp. NIES-67, assembly GCA_027943415.1. Classification (NCBI taxonomy): domain Eukaryota; kingdom Viridiplantae; phylum Streptophyta; class Zygnematophyceae; order Desmidiales; family Closteriaceae; genus Closterium; species Closterium sp. NIES-67. The sequence continues at coordinate 73,086 of BQMB01001148.1, forward strand.
CAACAGCATCTCCACGGCCGTCTCGCAAAAATCGGATTCCTACAGCTGCCGCATGACCAAGGAATGTACCGACTGCAGAAGGGAAGAGAGTATATCCTACTCATCGTCTACGTCGACGACCTGCTCTACATCGGCTCCACTACCGACATCGCCACCTGGTTCGAACGGGAGCTGAAAGAAGACTTAACACTCACGGTGTCCGACGAAGCGACCCAGTACCTAGGACTGAATGTCGACGAAAACGACACGGCGTTCTACCTACACGCTGGAAAGTACTCAGGCACCGTCGCGAAGAAATTCGGTCTAACACCGACTACTGTCCCAACTCCCTACCACTACGGGAACAACAACAGCACCTCCGCAAAACTCCCCGCGAAACAAATCCAGGAGTATCAACAGAAGCTCGGCTGCCTACTATTCGCAGCAGTAACCTGCCGACCCGACCTGTCCTATAGTGCGAGTCAACTGGCGACGCATCTGAAGCAACCGGAACAGGAAGATCTCGATGAGCTCAACCGAGCACTACTCTACTTCGTCTCCAGGCCGACGATCGGGCTTACCTACAGCAAAGCGACAACACCGTCCGTACGACTACTCGGATACGTCGACGCCGACCACGCGGGAGATAGGGAAAATCGACGACCTAGGACGGGCTACATCTACCGACTAGAACCCATCGGAACTATCTCCTGGCAGTCGAGCAAGCAGGAGTTAATCGCGCTATCCTCGGCTGAAGCAGAGTATATCGCCCTTTGTACTGCGACCAAGGAAGGACTCTACCTACGGGAGTTACTCGAGGAAGCGAAGATCGCGACCCTGCCCGCCTTCTCACTCCTCTGCGATAACCAATCTGCGATCAAAATCGCGAACAAGGACGGCTTCGCCAACCGAACTAAGCACATCGTCCTGCGGTACTTCTTCGTCAAGGATGAAATCGCGAAGGGGAGACTTCAATTCAGTTACTGCCCGACGATAGAAATGGCTGCAGATTATCTGACGAAGAAATTGGCGAAAGAAAATTCGACTACTGCATGCTCCTGACCGGGCAAACAAACGTCACCGGATCTGAACACGCCAGCACTCCAGAAACGAAGGGGAGTGTTGGAAAAATCTCAAAAGACTTAAGCGTTTCTGAAGTATAACACTGTACTCGAGGAAGATTACAGGGGAGCACGCGAGTCAACGGAGGTTGCACGAGGGGGCGGACAAAGAATGCGAAAAGACTCGAAAGGTCGCATCTGGAGGTTACGACTGACCGTTACAACATCACGGATGGTAACCGAAGCGGCAATCGAGTCGCCGTGCGACTCGATAAACCGTTCCTGTAACTGTATTCTACAACTGCTTTCTTATCTTCTATATATTGCTGCATGCTTGTTTCTTTAGTCAATCACTTGTTCTCATATACTAGTACAAGGGTTCAACTGCCTCAACTTCCGCTGCACTACTCAAGTCTCATTTTACAACTGGGACTTCGTCTCTGGAAAGATCCTAAGGGCTTTTATCAGCCCAACATGAGCCATGGCAACCATATCGGCGAGGACGGTAGAGGGAGTTTGCTCGCAAGGGAGAGTTTTCAACTTCGCCAGAGTGGCGGAGCGAAACAATTGGGATGGGAACTCAATTGGACTTGAGGTATGAAGAATGAAGACGTGCGTGGAGGAAGAATGACCTCCAACCACATTATATAGTCGGAGAAGGACGAATAGCGCGCTTCGACGATGCCAAAAATTGCATTACAAACATTTCCGTTCATAATACGCAGTTTTAAAAATGTAACACTTTAAATTTTACATTTATTCAAATCTATCCCTAGGCCTGAAATCCACCCCACATTCATCCACGTACACCTCCTGCCCGTTGATTCCCTTTAGCAGCTGCCCACGGGCTGACCACACAACTTTTGGTTGCCGGGCAGGAATGACCACACCGGAAACTCTGCGAGCTGCCCGGGAATAGTTCCCTCCAGGTTGTTACCCGCCACTCTAAGCATTTCAAGCTTTGCCCCTCCACTGGCAGCATCTCCCAAACCTTCTGGAATGCTGCCCGTGAACCGATTCCAGGCCAGGTTGAATGACCTGAGGGCGCGCAGGCCAGTCAGCGCCTCGGGTATGCTGCCCGAGAAAAGGTTCCGGGCAAGGTTCAAGTAATTGAGGTAAGAAAGTTCACCAAGGGACGTAGCTGGGAGAGTGCTGGTTATGCGGTTACCAGCGAGGTCGAGTTTGACAAGAGAGTTACCACAGGACGAGATGGATTCCGGGATGAATCCGGAGAGGTGGTTGCCACCGAGGTAGAGCACACGTGGACATTCTACAAATTCAGGAAGGTGACCTGTTGGAAGAGTGAAGAGAAGGGTGAGGGGAAGAGGGTGGTATAAAAAGGCAACATAAAAGATATGAATTGAAATTAACCTTTTCCCAATCCAAGCAGTAGCATTCCTCCCTTCATTGTTGGTCCCACCAACCCCATTTCTTCTCCCAAGAATATGGATACATTAGCAGACAGACATATGTTTTGTAGGTGCACTCACTGTTGATCTCATTGTAGCTTATGTCGACGAAGCGCAGAGCGGTGTTTTCGAAGAGCTGGTCGGGCAGGTGGTCCACAATGTTGTTGTCGCGCAGGTTGATGTACGACAGCTGAGGCAATGAGACCAGGCGCGACGGTATCGACCCACGCAATTGGTTGTGCGACGCGTCCAGCGAAGCGAGGTTGGTCAGGCTGTTGAATGGCGTCAGGGTGCTGTCAATGAGGTTCGAACTGATGTTGACGCGCTTCAGAACCGTCGAGCCGGTCAGAAAACCTGACGGAATGCTGCCCGTGAGACGGTTGTGCGAAATGTCAAGGTTCGCAACCCTCGCCAACGGCTTGAAGGTCCTAATGTTTCCACCAATCAGATTGTAACTCAGATCAAGAACGACTCGCGGCGACTCGTTTCCGTGGTCAAAGGCCTGCGAGCTCACGCCAGTCAGCTTGTTGTGTGCGACGGAAAGCGTGCGAAGTCCGCGAAGAAGGCTGAATCGTGCAGGCAAGTTGCCATTGAGCCCGTTCCATGCGAGATTCAGGAACCTGAGATTTGTCAAATCGCCAAGGTCCGACGGAATGTTACCATAGAATTTGTTTTGGCTCAAATCAAGATGGGTAAGTTCCACAACGCCGCCAAGACCAATCGGGATGTTCCCGCTGAATAGATTCTTCGCGAGGTCGAGATGCAGGAGCGTGTTCACCCGGTATCCAGATTCGCTGGCGGGAAGCGTTCCGTTGAACCAGTTGCGACGAAGACTCAACTGTCGCAGCGCAGGCAGGCGGAAAATCGCAGTGTGGACACCACCAGACATGTAGTTATAACTCAAGCCCAGGTGCTTTAAATACGAGAGCTGGTACAACTGCCACGGCAGCTTTCCCGTCAGCTTATTCCCCTCCAAGTGCAGTTCCTCCAGCAGCGTCTGCTTCGCGATTCCTGTCGGGACGGTCCCCTTGAGCTTGTTCCAGCTTAACCCGAGGTAAGTGAGCTGGCCGAGACTGCTCAGCTGGCTTGGTACGGTACCGTTGAAGTAGTTAAAGCTTAAATCCAGCCGTTCCAGGTTGGTCGAACGAGAAATAGATGTCGGAATGGGATTATACAGCCGGTTGTACGCCAAGTCGACGTGCCTCAGAGCCCTCGAATAGCCGGTCGAGCCGGTAGGAAGAGTCCCGACCAGATCCGCGCCGCGAAAATCCATCACCGAAAGCGACCCCAGCGCGAAAATCTTGGCCGGAATCGCCCCTCGAAGTTGCCGATTCCCGCTCATATTCACCCGGCGCAGATTCGTCAGCAGTCCGAGAGCCGTCGGCAGGGTCCCAGTCAGGTCGTTGCACGAAAAGTCAACCTTGGTGAGACGAACGAGGCTCCCTATGGAGGTCGAGATCGAGCCGGTAAGGAGCGTCGCATAGGGCGTCGCGGAGCACGGGGAGAAGTCGAGCGACGTGACGTAGTCGTTGGCGTCGCAGGCGACGCCTTCCACGCTGCAGGGGCTCGCGGGAGCGCCGGGGACGGGGTCGGCAACGCCCGCCGCTGTGAGGATGTTTCGCACGGCTTCGACCTCCGTCGCTTGGGGAAGCAGCTTGGAGGCTTGCGGAAGGACCTCGCTTGCGGCTTGCGGAAGGATGATGTGGCGCGCGGAATGGGTGAAGGGAGGGAGGAGGAGAAACATCAGCAGGAGGAGGCGCGCCCGGGAAGTGCGGTTCGGCCACACTGACTTAGTAGCCATGGGAGATACTAAGTTGGACAGCACGGGAAATCCTGGTCAGGTACGTAGTAGGACGGTTATTAGGAACGATTTCGGGTGGTCCGTTTAGTGGCGGTGGAAAGGGCTGCCTTGGGGGTCGTGCGGTATTGAGCAGAGTGCATGACAATAGAGCAATGAGACGTGAACCTCGGAGCTGGTTGTTAGCACAAGGACTACTGCGTCTAGCTACGAATTCTGAAAGAATGAAGGTTCGGGGCGAGAATAGAACGCACTTTGTTCTGGACACACTTCTTGCCCCTCGAGGGAAGACGAGGCATTTCTGGGGGGAGAACCGCGTCTCTCCTCGGCACATTACTTGTGTCTCGAGCCGCGCCATTGCCAGCATTGCGGCAGGAAGAAGGGCGAAGACAGGGTGAGGAAGGAAGGCGCCAGGCTTTGACGTGTGAATCTCGCTGCGTATTGGTGGACTCTGCTTGAGTGGTGCCAACGAATATTCCAGCCATGACTGGGGAGATATTTACAGACGACTTGTGCACTCAAGTGACCCATGTTTTGGGCAGGTTGTGGGATTGGATTGTGAACCTCTGGTGCTCCAAGGCTAAGAAAGAAACTATGCCTGGGAAGGAATAGTGAAGGAGTCGTTTGCTCGGAAACAAGAAGTGAACTTACCTTCGCTTGCTTTGACTAGACTGAGCTGTCAAATCCTCCCATGGCGCCTGTTCCAACACCAAGCAACAGGAATCATGGGGGACATTTCACATCTTCCCCTTCACCAGTCAAAAGCTGGGGAACGAACACAACTTCAGCCCGCGTCAGGCGCGTGACGAGCCGCTGCTGAGTTTGCTGGTTGCCTGCTGCTGTGCTGTGTGGGGCTGGGTTGGGAAATTTGGGGTGCTTACGTGGCTTGGCTTGGCTTTGTCTTGTCACTCACCATGGCCTTCCGAATTCCGCTGTCGACTGGTCTGGGGCTAAAAGGCCGTCCAATAGAAACATCTCGGCGGCCAATTCCAGCACGCGCGATGCGGACACAGGGGCCATGGGCTGCTGACTCTTGCATTGTTCAAGGATGATAAAACGTCAGAACAGATTTTATCATTCCATTTGCAGCTTCTTTACTTTAAAGTATTTGAGAATTGATTATCAACTATATACGTATTACTAAAGCGTATTTTGTGTCACATTGTAGATTGTATTCAAATAAAATCCTAGGGAGATCTTAACCTCACATGACGCGTGAATTTACAGATTATATATATGATAACAAGTACTATATGCAAAGCACTTGATTTAGGCATGGATACAATAAGAGTGTCATGGAGACTTCAGCTAACTGTAGCATATTTTAATAGAAACAAAAGAGCATTCTTCGCGAATGCGTCGGGTTACTTAGGCGAAACTGGGTCTTCGATGCCTCGACAAATAGAGTGTACGGCGAAGTCGTAGGTTCGGTGAGCCCTAGGTGTCGGAAACGCCATGGTGGAGAGCCTACCGTTGTTTGATTGCCACGAAACCGTTGTTATTGGTTCCCGCCATTCCCATCAAGCATCCGCGACTCCTAAAACACCCACGAATCGGCATGCTGTGGCGTCACATCCATCGTGACGAGCCCAAGACACGGCTCGTAAACAGTAACCCTACGGCTGTGTCTAGGCCTCCGAGGGTTTTCATCGCACACCTCAAATCTGTCGCTAGGTTTGGAGGATTTTTTGCTCGGCGTGGTTGGCTCTCACATTTCCCGAACCTTCGCGCCCCACGCGGCTCGGCAAAATATATGTTTGCCGAGGCGGCAGCGTCTTGCCTCCCTACTTTGTTCGCCCCACGTCCTCGAGATGTCACCACCACCCTAGGTTCGGTAAAAGTTCGGCATTCGGTGACAGGTCCGTTTGCCGACATCTACAGTGGAATTTCCTCTAGCTCTCGCGACCAGCAGCGCTGCCCTCCCGTACAACAGTGGTTCCCCCGTCCGCATGTCCACCCATCCATCAACCTATCCGCTCTGCCCGCACCTCATGCTCACACAAATGCTTCCCCACACCAGGACTGTAGCCCCTTAGCGGGGCTAGTCTCCGCAGGCATCTGGCGCTCGGCTGGTTTGGGAGAGAATTCGGGGGGGGGGGGGGAGGACAGTGGGTGTAGCCGGAGAGGGGCAAAATGAAATGAAAACGGGGCCAGCCTGAAGCGCGTGAGGGGAGGCGACACGAGGGGAGAGGCTAGCTAGACGACGGGCAGCAGAACGAAACAAGACGAAACGAAAGAAAGCGAACTGCTACTCCCCTCCCCCTCCACGCGCTTCTTCGTCCCACGCGGCGGCACCTTGCGACCCAGTGCGACCTAGTGCGGGTGCGGGCGAGGGAGTGAGCGACTGAGAGCGAGAGCTCGGAGGGCTAGACGAACAAAAAACATCGTCCGCGCGAATCATCGCCTACCCTAGGGGGCGGAGGCGAGGAGCAAAGTGAGTTTCCCATTTCTCACGCGGAGAGCGAATTGTCGTGGATTGGATCGGTGGCTGCTTGTGTAGCTTTCATGTCTGTCTCTGTATCTGTGAGGTTCAGTTGCTCGTCGGTTGTTCGGTGGGATACTGTCGTCGCCCCCATGGAATCGGTGGCAGGAGGAACATAGACCAATATTAGCACGGGCTGGTTGGCACCATGGCTGTCGAATAGATCAGCCGATTCGAAATAAGCACAAGACCTACTAGCAGCAGCTTTATTGCATTCTGTGCGAAAGCCGATATTAAAAAAAAATAGCGAAGCTAAAGACGCAACACCTGTAGCATTGCGCCCCAGTCATCCCCTCGGCCTCAGCTTCCGGCAAACCGCTCGCCGCCTCACTAGCTCCTCCAATTAACCCCGTGTCCATATATTGTGCCGTTTCCAGTTAACCCTCCCCGGCTCCTTACCTCCCGACTCTCCACCTCAGCCCTCCCGAAACCTCCATACTCTCTCCCAACTAGCCGCGGCTGCTCTTAGCGCGGACGTGGCGCCGTAGCAGCGCGCCTCTGGTGCGACGGAGTTTATTATGGTCGATCACCCGTCCGTGAATATCCATCTGCAGGCTTCTCCTCCTACCTTCCTCACTCACCGCCACCACCACCCCGCAGAACGCTCGCCACTTGCGGAACTCCCCGCGTACGAAAAGTTACCAGCGTGTGCGAAACCGTGTGAAAGAGAGACCTCGAAAAGCGCGTACTTTATGACATGTCGGCAGAGCCCCGGGCCGATGACGAAATCTCCTGACGGCCTTACGCCGCTGTTATCGTGCCCCGAGAGCCCAGTAACGCCCGACTGTAAACGGCACGCGAGGAAGCTACAATCGGGGAAAGCGCGGGGGGTGCTGACGCCGAGCTCGATACCGGAGGCGAGTAAATGGTTCTCGAAGAAATGGCAAGAAGGGAGGCGCGTCGCGCTGTTGAGTTTCCGCGCGTCCGTGTTTCTCATCGTCATCGGCTTCACCATGGTCGCCTTTTCCTTCAACGCCATCCCGTCCCTACATGAGGTAAGCCGGTGAAGGTGCTTATATCTAAGCCTCCCCTCCCCCCCCCCCCCCTTCAACCCCCCGCGCACCACCCCCTCCAACCCACTGTCCCTCCGCATATCCTCCTTCGGTGCTTTTCTGCGTGTCCTGATCTGGCGCTGCGTTGCTCACTGTTGTTGCATACCAGTGCAGCCTCGCTTAAGCGTGCCCCGATGTATTGTTTTGTGTTTTCCTCTCGTCCCCCAGAAGGTCAGCTTACATCCAACAAGCTCCATCGAGGAACGAAGTGGGCCTAGATCGTTTTTCCGGACCGATTTCGCGAGGGCGATATTCGCCGAGTCGGGTTACAGCATTGGATTGGACGGAGGCGATGCAGCAGATTCGCAATCTGGCCCTTGCTCAACATCGGGATCTGACGCAGGCTCGGCAGGTTCTAGTTCGGAAGGCTCAGGCGCGGAAGGTTCAGGTTCGGCAGAGCTAGAGCCGCAGGAAGTCTCGTCCGGAGTACAAATATTGTTGACGCGCAGGGGAGCGGAAGTCACGGCGGAAATTCCGGCGCGAGTGATGCTGGAGGTTGAGGGGAGGGAGGCGGTGAGACTAGCGGAGGGGGAACGAGGCGACTACAGTGAAACACAGGGGGAGGGGGAGGGGGAGGCAGAAGAGGCGGGGGAGGCGGGAGTGGCGGAAGCGGGGGAAGATGCTGAGAAGGGGAACGGGGATTACAGCGAGTCTGAGGGAAAGGGAGATACAGAGGAGCAAACCGTATCGGAGCAAGCAGTATCGGATCAAACCGCTTCCGCTTCTCCTGCGGTGGCTTCCGTGCGGTCGTCGTCCTCGGCCTTCCCCTCCCCCGCGACGTTCATTCCGCTTCCGCCCGTGGTGGGGGGGGACGCGCACCCTTCCCCCGCGCCCGTGAAGGAGCAGTTTCTGTGGCGCAACCCGCGCAGCCACGGCTACGCCAAGTGCAACGCGGAGGGCAAAAAGAACGCCGCACGCAAAGGTGAGGGGAACGGGGCAAGGAATGCGGGCGGAGTGCGGGGAGCGGAGGGTGGGGGGTAGTTCGAGCGAGAGAGTGGCAAGGAGCTGTGGCTTGGAGCGGCGGGTTGAAACGGCGACCGGTAGAAAGGGCTGCGCGCCGATTTTCGACAGTCGAGGGTAGCCCTGTCGGCAACATGTGCGCCTGTTCGCAGGGCGACAGCTGCAGGCCCAATACGTCAGGCCAGATACGCCAAGCGAACTTAGTCCAGATACCCCCGTAACTTTTCCCCCCATGTTTGTTCTCCCCATCCACAGTACAGTTTCCGCACTCCCCTTTCCCGTTCACCATCTTCCGCGCCCTTGATCCGTACTTAATTTCCCTCTCCTTCTCCTGCCTTGGCCCCGGTTTCGCGTGGCTGCCTGTCGCAGGTGGTCGCAAGGGCAGTCGCGGACCTCTCCACAGTCGCCTGCGCGGTCGCCCGGCGAAGTCCGCCGTGGAGCACGCGGCGCGCGCAATGGCCATGGCGGAGTGGGAGCGCAAGGTGCAAGACCCCGTGCGGAGAAAGCGCGTGCTTATATTGATGAGTGACACTGGCGGGGGCCATCGCGCGAGCGCGGAGGCTCTGAAATCGACGTTCGAGATGGAGTTCGGCGACAAGTACGAAGTCAACGTGGTGGACATGTGGACGGATCACACGCCATGGCCGTTCAACCAACTCCCGAAGAGCTACAATTTCTTGGTGCGACACGAGACCCTCTGGAAGATGACCTACTACGCGACGAAGCCGAAATTCGTGCATCAGCCCCAGATGGCGGCGACTTTCGCGTTCGTCGCGCGAACCGTGTCGAAGGGGTTGGATAAATACAAGCCGGATGTGATTGTAAGCGTGCACCCGCTGATGCAGCACATCCCGCTGCGTGTGCTTAAATCGAGGGGGCTTCTACACCGCATCCCGTTCATCACTGTAGTTACGGATCTCACCACCTGCCATCCCACGTGGTTCAGCCGACAAGTGAGCGTTTGTTTCTGCCCGACGAAAGAGGTCGCACAACAGGCACTTAAAGCCGGACTCCAACCCTCGCAAATCCGCGTGCATGGACTCCCTATTCGCCCTGCCTTCGCCAAGCCTTCCGGACCTCAAGCCGAGGTTCGGCAAGGGCTAGGCATGGATCCGGACCTGCCAGCGGTGCTGCTGATTGGCGGAGGGGAAGGCATGGGCCCTGTGGAGGTGACCGCAAGAGCTCTGGCGACAACACTGGCGCCGGAAACGCCAGGGGGCAGAGCGAAAGGGCAGCTGATAATTATCTGTGGGCGGAATAAGCAGCTGCAGGCGACATTGGAAGCGATGACGTGGCCCATGCCTACGCAGATCAAGGGCGTGGTTACCAACATTCCTGAAGTTATGGCGGCTTCTGACTGCATTATCACCAAGGTGTGTAGCACTGTTACACTGAACCCATACATGATGCCCTGTTCGTTTTGCAGGTCCCCCATGTTTGGCTGTGCTTCAGCTTTCATCTGCTTCCTCTTTGCACTGGTTTCTTGCATTGTGCTCATCCTGTCAATTCTCCCCTCATTGTTCCCTTGTTGTCTATACAGGCTGGTCCAGGAACCATAGCAGAGTCAATGATCAAAGGCCTTCCCATGATCTTGAACGGCTTCATCGCAGGCCAGGTCAGTCTGCCTTCAAACTCTCCCCCCTTGGCTTGTCAGTTGCATCTGTGTTGTTGCTTTGACCATTGGACTTCAATTCTGCTCTAGCCACCTGTCTATTCTCCTAACTTCTCCTCCCTTGTATCCCCTTTTCTGTTGTAACAGGAAGCAGGCAATGTTCCGTTTGTTGTAAAGAACGGAGCTGGGTTGTTCGAGGAGAATCCCCAAAAGATTGCCCGGATAGTGGCCGATTGGTTTGGACCCAAGGTCGATCAATTCAAGCGGATGGCAACCAACGCTCACCGATTAGCCCGACCCGACGCAGTGTTCCGGATTGTTCGCGACCTCGACCAACTAGCAAACCGACCTCACACCCTTGATAATGTCACATTTGCCTACTCTTGAGCCCCATCGTGGTGGTGTCTCAGTTGGAGCCATAGGGGAAATTTGTTCTTCCTTAGGAGGGGAGTTTCTTGGGTTTCCACCTTAGGTGTGGCCGTGCTATGCTAACCATAGAATGCCTCGGAGCAGAAGCTGCGAGGGTTTGTAAGAAATTAGTAGCCGCATGGTGGGGAGAGCGTAGCATGGTGCTACCGTAGGAGCTCCACCATGCTAGAGTCTTTCCAGGTTCGTTAATTCCATCTGATTCATCATTCCACTACATTGTGATCATGCACATTTCTCAAAATATCTGAAAAAAAATGGTTCTGATCGTTCGTGGGGGGCCTTGACCCAACGATCTTTTGGGAGAAATCCCAAGACCGAGGACAGCATCTCTCGTTAGAAAATCCTTGGGTGCCCCCAAGCCTGGGCTGCTGTTGTTGTGACCAGATTCCAGACCAGACCAGACCACTCACGCGACACGATACAGCAAGGATGGTCAATGCGATTTCTGTAGACGAAAAGTTTGTGTGGTTGGGCTGGGCGGTTTGACCCGCCGAAAGACGCACGATCGTCGAGCGTCGTCGATTCGGGCGTATCCGTAGTGTGGATGGAAGGATGGATGGGGTGGGATGATTTGGTTTGGGATTGGCTGGTTGGGAGATGGATGGACTTTCATGGTTGGGTGGGTGGTGGTGGTTCTTCGTCCTCGGCCTGAGGTGTCGAGATTCGAGGTCGTAACGGCATCACACTGCACGCCACGCCACGCCATCCAACAACTACGGCGGGGCCGGGGAGGGGAGGGGGAGGGAGAGAGGGAGAGAGCTGCAAGCCAGCGATGCTGTTGATTCACAGTTGGTCATGCGTGACCCTAGCCGCACCTAGACGATTTTGCGGCTTCTCGTGGGTGGGGCAGACTGGTTCGCTCTCTGTTGCAGCGTTGTCGCATGAAAATGTTGTGTTGTGTTGCGTGCAGGGCCTATTTTTCAAGAAATGTTGCCCTGAATTTGAGTCAAATAAAAAGTAGTTTTTTAGCTGGCACCACAAATTGAGGGCTGGATGTTTATGAACCCGGGGATTAAGGGTTTATGAAAAATGCAACCCTTAACATTAAGGGTGTATCTTTTTCCTACCCTGAGTGTACTACTAGTGCTTGTAGGGCTACAGGGGGGCTCTCCTTAAGATTTTCGTTGTTCTCCCCTCACAGTACGTACTCACACCAACTGACTGAGGGGAGATAACTCCCTTAGAAGGTTTCGCTCTTCTCCCCACACTGCACGTTACTCACACCTCGTTATCACAAATAGAGGGGAGACAACTCACTTAGTGAATTTTCGTCATTCTCCCCTCACAACCCCATGCACGTTACTCGCGCCCATTTCGTCTTGTCCATACATCTCCTGGTAGATTCTAACAGTGGCCGTAAAAGGGGTACTGCGCAAACGAACCCTAATGATTAAGGGTTGCCTTTCGCTGGAGCTTGAAAATTAAGGGTAAAATTTCCAAGAGCCTGATTTTTTAACGGTGACTAAAAACCAAAAGTAAGCCCTGGTTGCGTGGTTCGTTGTTCCATGTGCTGTAGAAGTCACCCAACCAATCAGCGGGCACGAAGTAGGGGACACACCAATCCCTCGCACATCGGTCCAGCTCCACCACTGACTGCTCTCGTTACACAGCATTTTGCGTTTGAAGATGCAGTAGCGAGGACTAACATACACAGAGAGCCAACAACGAAAATGCTACACCACCTAAAAAGTGGTCCCTAATCTTATTCCACAAACCCACAAAATCAGCCCACAATATAAACATCATTCCATATAGCGTACCTGCTAACGGTCGAATCGTTATTGCCTAGACTACATATTCTTAGACGCCACTATGCTTTGAGTGAGGCCATCCCTGATTTGTGCGGAAATATCACCCACATTCCCGGGACCATGTGGGATAAAGATTGTCGATGACTTGTTGTTGGCTCCAATGTCTCTCATTGTGTCGAAATACTGCGTTAACATCACCTGTTGAGAAGGGGGGAAGGGAGTAAACGAGGGAGGGATGGGGGTGTGCTCTCAACTACAAAATGAACAAATCATTTGGAGCATGACTTAAGAGAAACAGATGGACTGAGGGGACGAGCGTGCTTTGCTATATCCAGGTACTCAAAGGCTAATCTCAGGCAGTGAGCCAATGCAAGTCAACACCAGTAAATGCAAGTCAAACCCACAGTCAACGCAATCCCTTGGTCCGTTTCTCACCATATCCAGCACGTCCTTGGCGCTGGTTCCAGGAACCTGCGAGGAAAACCCCATCACGCTCTCCCGCAGCCCATCCACTATGGCCTGCAGGAATTCAGGGGTTAGTGGTGCAAGGAGTGTGTGCAAGGGGGCGAAACCAGGAGTAACAGATTGAGACGGAAGGGCAGAGGGGAGGAAACCCCCATTATGCTCGCCCGCAGCCCATCCACTATGGTCTGTGGGGAATATGCAGACATTGGATGTTTAGACCAGGGTAACCGGGTTTAAAGGAAGGTTTAACCAGGTTGCGGGTCCACGAGTGTCAAATCGTAAATGGAATGTGTGTAACGGAGAGCAATTAATTGGGTGGCAATGGCATGGGGAGCATAGGGAGCAAGCACTTGGCTGACATGGGGAACGGAGCACGACCCATGCCGGTACCTGACTCTGCCGTGCCGCACCCATGCCCGTACCTGTCTCTGCCGTGCCACACCCATGCCCATACCTGACTCTGCCGTGCCACACCCATGCCCGTACCTGACTCTGCCGTGCCACACCCATGCCCGTACCTGACTCTGCCGTGCCACACCCATGCCCGTACCTGTCTCTGCCGTGCCACACCCATGCCCGTACCTGACTCTGCCGTGCCACACCCATGCCCGTACCTGTCTCTGCCGTGCCACACCCATGCCCGTACCTGACTCTGCCAAGCCACACCCATGTCCGTACCTGACTCTGCCAAGCCATACCCATGCCCGTACCTGACTCTGTCAAGTCACACCCATGCCCCTACCTGACTCTGCCAAGCCACACCCATGCCGTACCTGTCTCTGCCGAGCCACACCCACGCCAGCGAGGTACTTAGCCTCGGCGTCGCCCTCCGCCTTCTTGACCTGCAGAATCTTCTCCGCCTCCGCCTTCTCCTGAGTCGCCTGCCTGATGCGCTGGGCTGGAGGGGGATGGGGGGGGGGGGGGGGGGTGAGGTGAGTTGTGATGGGATGACGGGGAGGAGATTGTATGAGTCAATCAGAAGCCGCCTTCTCCTGAGTCGCCTGCCTGATGCGCTGGGCTGGAGGGGGATGGGGGGGGGGTGGCAGAGGGGAAGAGGGGAAGAGTGGAGTTGGAGCCTCGGCGTCGCCCTCCGCCTTCTCCTGGTTCGCCTGCCGAATGCGCTGGGCTGGAGGGGCTGGGGGAGGACCAGGGAAAGACGGGGGAAAGGAGTCAAGGGAACCGTTGGTTTGAGATAGCCCAGACACCGGCATCGGCCTCCACCTTCTTGACCTGCAGAATCTCCTCCACCTCCGACCTTCTCCTGGGTCGCCTGCCGAATGAGCTGGGCTGGAGGGTGGGGTGAGGTGGGGGTGAGGCGAGGTGGGTTGCGGAGGGGTGAGGCGAGGTGGGTTGCGGAGGGGTGAGGCGAGGTGGGTTGCGGAGGGGTGAGGCGAGGTGGGTTGCGGAGGGGTGAGGCGAGGTGGGTTGCGGAGGGGTGTGCCGGATTTCAAACACCAGCAATGACTTTCACAGACGTGTGCTGACTCACTCACCTGCATTGACCTTCACCCTTCTGCGTTGACTCTCACCCACCTGCGTTGACTCTCACCCACCTGCGCTGACTCTCACCCACCTGCGTTGACTCTCACCCACCTGCGTTGATCTCGTTCATGGCGACCTTAACTCGCTCGTCCGGCTCCACGTCCACGATGAGCGTCTGCACGATGCGGTAGCCATAGTCGTGCATGGCCTGCGGTGTTCAGGGAGGGCATAATGAGCGTCATGGGGTATGTAGTAATGGGTCAGGTCATGAGTCATGCATCATGGGGTCATGGGGGCATGGGGTCATGGGGGCATGGGTCATGGGTCATGGTACATGGAGTCATGGCGCATGGGGTCATGGGGAATGGGGACATGGGGTCATGGGTCATGGGGTCACGGGGTCATGGGGTCATGGGGTCACGGGGTCACGGGGAGCACATCCTGGGGTTTGAGCATAACTATGAGCGAAAGGGAAGTGCAGGAGGGAGGCATTTGAACAATAGCAGTCTCGGCGGCCTGTCGGGGTTAAAAATAAAAATAAAAAAAATCTGCCAACGGCACGAAACATCGTTTATCTGCCACGGGGTAGTCATTTTGAGAATTCACAAAAAAAAGGCTTCCACTCGTTTACTTGCCTCTCTCCGTACCTTTTCGAGCTCCTTCACGTTCTGCGCAATCTTCTTTCTGAGTCGACTCAAAATACTCGTTTTCGCCATACCTGACAGTCGAAGGTCTCGCTCTCTCCGTACCTTCTCGAGCTCCTTCTCCACGTTCGGCGCGATCTCGTTCTTCGATATAAGCAACACAAAAGGTGGCTCGAAAGGTGAATTTTAACTTTTGAGTCTGCTCAAAAGTCACCTCGAAAGTCATTGATGGGTCTCTTCAAAGGCCAGGTTCTCCGTACCTTCTCGAGCTCCTTCTCCACGTTCTGCGCGATCTCGTTCTTCGATATAAACACCTCGTCGAGCTCCATCTTGGGCACGCTGCTGCGCACAACTGCGCGCGGAAAAAGACGCGCGGGGGGCCGGGGGGGGGCCGGGGGGAGGGGAGGGGGGGGGGAAGTGGGAGGCGGGGAAACGCATTACGCAATCTCGTTCTTCGATACAAATGTCGCATCAAATGTCGCATCAAATGCCGCATCAAATGTCGCATAAAATGTCGCATCAAATGTCGCATCAAATGTCGCATCAAATGTCGCTGGTCACTTCTTGATGAGAGCATCCCTCAGACCGTGAAGCCAGGACTTGGGTTAATAGCTGGAGGAGAGCTGCGCGTACCGTCTGTCCAGCCGACGGGAACGGAATCGACGACGTGGGATGATAGTTGGGAGCTGAATCGACGCCCACAGTCACATAGACGGTGACGTGTTGTCAGGGGGGCAGCCCTTTCAAAGGCAGGAATAAATTTGGGCGCGTACCGTCGAAGACGTAGGAACGGATTTGAGCTTGAGGGTCCGCGAGGCGGTAGAACGCGTCCTCGACCTGCTCGCGAATGGCCTGGTACTGAATCGACGCGACCACTGTCACAAACACGTTGTCCTTCGTTTTAGTCTCGCAGCGCACGTCGAGTTGGTTAATGCGAAGGCTCATGAGCCCCGCGGTGCGGTAGCAGCAGCACCACGGGACGCAGTAGCAGCCCGGGTCGAGCGCGCGCACGAACCGCCCGAAATGCTCGATCATCGCGACCGTTGATTGGTCCACCTGGAGGCATCCGAGCATCTGATCCATGGCTGACGAGTTTTTTTCTTAGCGCCGCGTTACTTGAATTCAGAAGTTTTGAAGTGTACTCCGAGTCGAGGGACGCGCAGTTGACTTTCAAAGAGGCAAGAACCTAGTGTGTTACTCTACTGCACACGATGTCAACTGAAGTGTTTGGAGTGGGTGTTGTTAAGCGAAGGAATAGGCGCATGCGTTTCAAGAAACGGGTCTACGTTATGCTCTGAGAGAGCAGCAGAGCGGCAGGTTCTTTATGGGAGGCAAAACGGAAGTGGGAAGGGGTGCTAGCGAGGGGGCGGAGTGCTGCTGGCGGAAGGAGCGAATCGCGCGCGCTTGGGGGAACCACCACTGGCAGCGGGATTGGTTGGAAAGTGATGGTTGGCGTGGTTGTTTGGTTTGCCTAGAGCGGAGCGGACAACAGGCGGGGAAAGGGAAAGCACGCTTGGCACGGAAACGCGGCGGAACGTGCAAAGGGCGGAAGCTGTCCTGAATTCACGGGTGCAACCACGAGAATGCAATCCAAGGGGTGCAATTTCTAAGGGCGGGTCCAAATAATTCATTCTCTATTCATTTCGTGAAAATTAACCCGAGTTTAACCTCGTTTGGATTTCGCGGGGACACGTGCGCGATATTGACGCAACTCGGGACGCTCGACACATGTGAATGCACATGATTCATTTACGATTCGGTGACGTTAGGATTACGTTTTGGTTCTGGTATCGGTGGACACGTGTGGCGCTTTGGGGTTTCGCCAAGCCAGGCTTAGCGAGAACAAGGCGACCTCGCGAACAGCTGGCGTGGCGCAACGCCAAATCACACCTGCCACTTAACCCAGCACGAATAATCTTTTTTCGCGAGCTGCGACATTTGGTAACTGCGATTTGGAGCGTCTGACGCAAACCATTTTTTTGGGACGCACCCAGTTTGCGCCAACTTCTGTTTCATTCGCAATATGAGACGCGGTTTGGGGAGGAAACGATTCTGGGATCGTTTTCAGCTGTCGTACCCGAGTTCGTAAAAATGTGTCCAAAACCCCCAATTGAACTATTTGGATCCGCCCTAAAGGTTCAATGCTTTCCCAGAAGGTGCATTCTCGATGGGTGGCGGAATTCCATTAAGTGCGCAAGCCCCAATTTCTCCCGAGGGGTACGTACAGAAATATACAATCATAAGCCTATTTTCAACAGAGTAGTCGCCCTTCATTCAGAGAAATTAAGAGACACTGTTTATGTAAAAATGTTTAATCCTGTCCGCTTAACAGATTAACTTTCGTGTGCTCCTGGAGATTCCGACTAGTCCCTGCTGATTCCGTACTTGGTTAATTTGTAGAGTGGAATATGCCAGCACTGTTCTATATCATCCCTACCCTCCGCCACCCCGCCCTCCTTTTCCCCCCGCCATTCCGCGAATCCAGTGACAGCAATTGATTCCCTACGTTGGTGTTCTGTTGAGAGGTTAGCGGGAGGATTTTCTACTTCCGAACCAGCAAGAGGGAGAAACGGCTCACTACCTTACGGCTCTCTTGGCTCCCCCTTAGCTGTGAAGAGGCTCTATGATGAGGTTGGATTTACGTTAGTGGGTAGTATCTCACGGAATCCTATTTTTTCTATCCGACGTCGGCTATTAGCTTTAATGCACAAAAATTGCCGACTCCGATTGAAAAAAATGACCTCGGCTACTTCGAGTCCGGTCTGAGGATTTGTTTCTACTAGGTGTCATCTGGAGAAAGTGGCATTCGAGAAGGTTAGAAACCCATCGCAACCGTTGAAGTTTCAAAATAACGGCTGCGATGGGTTTCCAGCATTCTCGGATGACACTTTTTCGGGATGACACCTACTATAAAAAGCCCTTAGCGTGAGCCCTGAGATGTAATTCTGAGGGGGACATTCCCGGCAATGGAGGCTGTTCCCTCGAAACGCGCTGTTCCCAAGATTCTGGAGGGAGACGTCCCCATGTTGGTCCTTCCACACTGGACGTCGTGCGCGGCACGGCATGGTGGAAGCCCTGACGCACAGCATAAGGGGGGAGCCACGCTGGCAACTGCCCACCCACCGCCAGCCAGTCACATGACTTTGCTAACGATGATTTCGCTGGGGTGACCCGTGGGAGACGAATGTGCTGCCCACAAAACGAATCACGCGATAATGAGGGTGAAATGTATTTGGATACATTGAGCATATGACTTCGATGAAAATGGCATTGGGCATGCAAAATTAGAATGGCCAAAATTAGTCGTTTACAGGAGGAAATTGTCCACAACACTATTAATTTTTTAATAAGCCCAATGCTTCATTCCTTCAACAAGGCGTGCCGAGACACAAATGCATCCAGCGTATTGTTGATGCTTGACTTGCCCTTCGGAAACCCATCCGTAGACTTGGCACCGGGTCTAGTGCCACCCTTATTTGCACTTACACGTTTTGGACGTTTCCTTAGCATCTCACTCCGGGTGTGATTGCTATCAAGGCGTGACACCTCCCGTTTTAGCCGGAAGGTCTGTCTTAAGCTCGTAGAAACCCGCCTTTCCTCCGCTTCAAGCCGCAATGCAAAGTGAAAATCAAGGTGCTCCTCCACCTTCTCCGCCAGGATCTGCTTCCCACATTCCTCACACTTCCATGTATCACGTGCAGTGCCCTCTGACGTCCACATGTCATGTGCAGCTGCACAGTCTGTGTCACATGTGGTCGCACACTCCGTGTCACAAGTGGTCGCACACTCCGTGTCACAGGCGGTTGCACACTCTGCACCAGGATCCACATCTTGAAGCTCACAGAAGCGTTTGCTCCCCTTGCCACCACCGAGCATCCAGTCTCGGCCCCTCTTTGCATCTCTCCCACAATTCCACAATCCGCCGAGCAAATTACCGGCAGAGCACTGTTCTCTGGCATCATCATTCACCAGAAGACCACATTGCTTTGGGGGAACAACATTGGCACATTCCATACTGCCCCCCTCCCCAACACGCGCTGGTTCTCTCGCCTCCATTCGTCCCGCCAAGGCTCCACTCATCTCAGCATTTCTACCCACCTCTGCTTGTCTCTGCATCAGCCCTCGCGGTGCCATCTGCCCTGGGTGCACTCCTTGTGGTTTCAGCCACCGCTTCAGGCTCCCAGAAGCACCGCTCCCTGGCTGCAATAGCTGAGAGCATCCACTCTTTACAGCAGGTAACACATCTCGCCTAGTCACCTCTTCCTGTATCCTATCCCCCTGGCTCAGATCTCCCTCTACCATCAGCCGCCCTGCACCCGCTCCTCGTGGCTTCAGCCCCCGCTTCAGGCTCCCAGCAGCTGCACTCCCTGGCTGCAATAGCTGAGAGCACCCACTCTCTACACATCTCTCCTTGTCATCTGCAATAGCAGGTAACACATCTCTCCCTGCCACCTCTTCCTGTATCCCATCTCCCTTCTTGATTTCTCCCTGCACCATCGGGCCTGCATCCACTCCTCGGGGCTTCAGCCGCCTCGCCAGGCACCCAGCAGCAGCACTTCCTTGCTCAACCAGCTGAGAGCACCCCCTCTCATCAGCCGGTACCGCATCTCTCTGCTCCACATCCCCCTCCCCAGCTGCCACTTCCCCTGCATGCACTCCTCGTGGCTTAAGCCACCTCTCCAGGCTCCCAGCAGCAGCACTCCCTGGCTGAAGCACCAGAGAGCACCCACTGTCGACAGCAGGTACCGCACATAGCGCATCATCTGACACATGTGGGCACCCCTGCATCATCTGACCTACATCCTTCTCCTCAACTACCCTCGGCCCTGCGTTCGCTCCTCGGGGCTTCAGCCACCTCGCCAGGCACCCAGCACCACCACTCCCTGGCTGCCCGGATTGGGACGGCTGAGGGGAAGAAACGAAATTCGTGGCTCCCACGTTGATCACCACCACAGGAAGCAGCGCGGCAGCCTCTCTAGAGCCAGGTAGTCCGATCTCAGCAGCTGTAGCAGCGGTAGCTGCTGCACCAGCAACAGGGGCAGCAGCAGCAGCAGCAGCAGCAGCAACAGCAGCACCACCAGCACCAGCAGCAGCAGCAGCAGCAACAGCAGACGTAGCGGCAGAGACTGGAGGAGGAGGAGGGAAGGCACGGGAGAGGAGCGAGGAGGCGAGGTGGAGGAGAGAGGAGATGCGTAGAGGGGGAGGTGTGGAGGGGGAGAGGACAGCAGGAGGCATGGGGCACGAGGCGGATGTGAACCTGCAGGGAGAAAGGTCAGGGGGCAAACAGAGGTCAGGAGAGAGGGTTGGAAACAGAGGAGAGGGGGAATGTGGATGGTTGGAGCGGGAGGGGGTATCAGGAGGAAGGGGGCACGAGGCGGATGTGAACCTGGAGGGAGAAGGGAATGACCGCAAGGGGTGGCCGGGGGGGAGGAAGAGGGTTGGAGAAGGGAGGAAATAGAGCGGTGGGGTTGGAAACGGAGGAGATATGGATGGGTGGAGGGAGAGCGGGCATCAGGAGGCATGGGGCACGAGGCGAATGTGAACCTGCAGGGAGAATGAGAGAGGGGGAGAGGGGGGTTGGGGAAGAAGGGGGTAGGGGTGGAGGGGGGAGGGCTTTAAGGGGCTGGGCCTGGAATCCCCCTCACCTGTACTCCTTCTCTTTCTTCCTCCACTTGGCAGTGAACGTCTTTGGTCTTTGCCTGGTCTCCTCCCACATGCCATCACAGGTCCAACCACCCACCACCCACCACCACACTCCTTCACCCCAGCACCACGTCACCCCAGCACCCCGTCACCCCAGCAGCACCACGTCACCCCAGCACCCCGTCACCCCAGCAGCACCACGTCACCCCAGCACCACGTCACCCCAGCACCCCGTCACCCCAGCAGCACCACGTCACCCCAGCACCACGCCACCCCAGCACCCCGTCACCCCAGCACCCCGTCACCCCAGCACCCCGTCACCCCAGCAGCACCACCCCAGCACCCCGTCACCCCAACACCACGTCACCCCCTCACCCCAGCAACCCTAATCCCCCTCACCTGTACTCCTTCTCCTTCTTCCTCCACTTGACAGTGAACGTTTTTGGTCTTCGCCTGGTCTCCTCCCACTCCTCATCTATGCGTGCTACCAGGTCTGGCAGCAGATCCTGCAGTATCGGCTGACGATTATAAGAGGCACAGAAGGGAAGCACAGCACAGCAGAGTAACACTGATCTGGATGAGGTGAAAAGCGCCACTACTCATCTGTGCGCGCTACCAAATCTAGTAGCAAATCCAGCAGTATAGGCTGATGCACACATATGCAGAGGAGCAACAAGAACAACACAAACAATAACAAAACTAGGTTTGGAGAAAGACAGAACGAATCAGAATCAGGCCAATGTTGGCCAATGCACCACCGCCAACTGGCCTGATTCTGTTCGTTGTTGTTCAGCACCAGAACAGCATCATGCGGGGTAGAAAATCTAGAATGTTGGCCGATGCACCACCGCCAACTGCAAGGGTTGGATAGACGGAGCGCCGCACAGAGGGGCAGCCTCCTGACAGCCCCTCTTAACAGAGTGCGTCTCCCTCTCCGCCCCCCCCCCCACCTCCCTATGGGGAAAAGATCTCCACGAAACCCGAAACCCTAACTCCCACAGGGAACTCACGTACCTTAGCGTGAGTAGCAGGGCGGATGGGCAGACGAGTCTTCCACCAAGATACTCTATAGCAAAGCCCTTGGGCGTCAAAGCTACTCGGACACACTCTTGGGTGGATCCAAACTTTGGGTTGACAAGCGTTTGATCTCTCATCAGCTGCATACATACCAAATCCACATATTTATATATTTTTTGAATACCACATGTGCTTGTGTGTACCATAGCGTGGGCAACAGTATGATCCGTGTGTAATGAGTCGATTTTTTAGTCGACTAAAAAATCGACTCATTACAACTAAACAATCGACTCATTACACTCAAAAATCGACTCATTACACACGGATAGTACCATAGCGTGAGCAACAGTATGGATAGGCAGGAAAGAGTCTTCCACATGCGTACCCCCTTATAATGCCTGTGCCCTGCTTCTATCGAATATGAAGGACCAATTGAGGAAAGAGTCTTCCACAGACACACTCTTGGGTGGACCCTTGGCCATCACAGGCGTGGGGTCATCATGGGGTGTCAAGAGATTATCTCATTCATTTTTTCGCGGAAAAGAACAAGTACCTTGGCCTGAGCAACAGTATGGATGGGCAGGAACGAGTCTTCCACAGACACACTCTTGAGTGGACCCTTAGGCGTCACAGGCGTGGGGTCGTAGCCTCGGCATGCACCAAAGAGGAATGGCGCTAGCTTCGGGCCGAGCCTGGTGGTGGAGAGCGAGGGAAAGAGCATTCACAGTTGTGTGACTCAAAAGCATCATTTCACACGTAAGAATAGCATACTCAAGAAAGGCTAACTTACCACGACTGGAGATCTTGGAGGGCGAAGGAGGAGAGACCCTTCATTTGAGTCACATTCCTGGAGGCGAGCTGCTCCTCCAGTCGCCTGCCGACACCTGGCACCTTCCTGACGGGCAGATTGGCGATGAAATCCATGGCTGCTGATGCGACAAGTGTCGTCTGGTCATTGGGCTTGTGGCGGGAGCTGACAAGCTTCGCTAGAAGTTTCTGAAAAGCAGGGTCGGGCAAAAAAAAGGGGGGGGGGGGGGGGAGGGGGAGGGAAGAGAAACAAAAGAAAGAGCTAAGGAATAAAAGCTGATCCACCCCCACCTCTATACCACTCTTCGTTACTTATCAGATCTTCAACACATCGCACATTTCACATTATGCAACACCCCGCATGCGTATCACATTATGCGACACCCCATATGACATCTGATCTGACACCTGGTCCCTTCCGCACGTAGTGTAACATCCGACACTACAAGCTAAATCTCATTGCGACCCTCACATTATGCGACACACTGCATGACATCTGGTAACCCGACTCCTCCTCCACTGCTCGCCACATGTGACACTCTCCTGCATCTCACAATTCCCAAACCCCGCAACCCAACCCCCATTGCAAGCCCCACATTATGCGACACGCCTCACATTGTGCAACACGCCTCACATTGTGCGACACCCCGCATGACATCTGGTATCCCGTCTCCTCCTCCACTGCCCGCCTCGCCTGGCTCGCCAGCCAACTGCCTGCTGCCAGGTGGTACTCTCCCGGCCCCATGGGTGGACGATTCGCCTGGCTCGCCAGCCAATCATGGCGATTCTCCTGTCCACCTTCCCTCTCAATCCCATTTGCTCCGCCTCCTGCTCCCCCTCTCTCTACGTGCCCAACGAAACCTTCCTTGAAGCTTCCTGAGGCCAGCGTTGCAGCTACGCGGGGTGATAGATCCACAAACGCCTCGTCCAATCCAAGCCTGCCACGTGGCAGAACGTCTCAGACGGCACCAGAAGGAACACGGACCCGTACATGTGCAGTTGGATCCGAGCTTGATTGGAGTCTAATTGAAAGAGTCATGGGGCAGCAAAAAAAAAAAGGCAGTAAAACAAGCGACGCGGCAAGGGGGGGAGGGGGGGGGGGGGGGGGGGGGGGGGGAGGGGGGTTGGGGAAAGGGGGGGTGGAGTGGGGGACGAGGAGAGGGAGGAATGGAGGGGACGAGGAGAGGGAGGAATGGAGGGGGACGAGGAGAGGGAGGAATGGAGGGGGACGAGGAGAGGGAGGAATGGAGGGGGACGAGGAGAGGGAGGAATGGAGGGGGACGAGGAGAGGGAGGAATGGAGGGGGACGAGGAGAGGGAGGAATGGAGGGGGACGAGGAGAGGGAGGAATGGAGGGGGACGAGGAGAGGGAGGAATGGAGGGGGACGAGGAGAGGGAGGAATGGAGGGGGACGAGGAGAGGGAGGAATGGAGGGGGACGAGGAGAGGGAGGAATGGAGGGGGACGAGGAGAGGGAGGAATGGAGGGGGGACGAGGAGAGGGAGGAATGGAGGGGGACGAGGAGAGGGAGGAATGGAGGGGGACGAGGAGAGGGAGGAATGGAGGGGGACGAGGAGAGGGAGGAATGGAGGGGGACGAGGAGAGGGAGGAATGGAGGGGGACGAGGAGAGGGAGGAATGGAGGGGGACGAGGAGAGGGAGGAATGGAGGGGGACGAGGAGAGGGAGGAATGGAGGGGGACGAGGAGAGGGAGGAATGGAGGGGGACGAGGAGAGGGAGGAATGGAGGGGGACGAGGAGAGGGAGGAATGGAGGGGGACGAGGAGAGGGAGGAATGGAGGGGGACGAGGAGAGGGAGGAATGGAGGGGGACGAGGAGAGGGAGGAATGGAGGGGGACGAGGAGAGGGAGGAATGGAGGGGGACGAGGAGAGGGAGGAATGGAGGGGGACGAGGAGAGGGAGGAATGGAGGGGGACGAGGAGAGGGAGGAATGGAGGGGGACGAGGAGAGGGAGGAATGGAGGGGGACGAGGAGAGGGAGGAATGGAGGGGGACGAGGAGAGGGAGGAATGGAGGGGGACGAGGAGAGGGAGGGAAATGGAGGGGGACGAGGAGAGGGAGGAATGGAGGGGGACGAGGAGAGGGAGGAATGGAGGGGGACGAGGAGAGGGAGGAATGGAGGGGGACGAGGAGAGGGAGGAATGGGAGGGGGGACGAGGAGAGGGAGGAAATGGAGGGGGACGAGGAGAGGGAGGAATGGAGGGGGACGAGGAGAGGGAGGAATGGAGGGGGACGAGGAGAGGGAGGAATGGAGGGGGAGGGAGGGAGGAAGGAGGGGACGAGGAGAGGGAGGAATGGAGGGGGACGAGGGAGGGAGGAGGGGGGGACGAGGAGAGGGAGGAATGGAGGGGGACGAGGAGAGGGAGGAATGGAGGGGGACGAGGAGAGGGAGGAATGGAGGGGGACGAGGAGAGGGAGGAATGGAGGGGACGAGGAGAGGGAGGAATGGAGGGGGACGAGGAGAGGGAGGAATGGAGGGGGACGAGGAGAGGGAGGAATGGAGGGGGACGAGGAGAGGGAGGAATGGAGGGGGACGAGGAGAGGGAGGAATGGAGGGGGACGAGGAGAGGGAGGAATGGAGGGGGACGAGGAGAGGGAGGAATGGAGGGGGACGAGGAGAGGGAGGAATGGAGGGGGACGAGGAGAGGGAGGAATGGAGGGGGACGAGGAGAGGGAGGAATGGAGGGGGACGAGGAGAGGGAGGAATGGAGGGGGACGAGGAGAGGGAGGAATGGAGGGGGACGAGGAGAGGGAGGAATGGAGGGGGACGAGGAGAGGGAGGAATGGAGGGGGACGAGGAGAGGGAGGAATGGAGGGGGACGAGGAGAGGGAGGAATGGAGGGGGACGAGGAGAGGGAGGAATGGAGGGGACGAGGAGAGGGAGGAATGGAGGGGGACGAGGGAGGGAGGAATGGAGGGGGACGAGGAGAGGGAGGAATGGAGGGGGACGAGGAGAGGGAGGAATGGAGGGGGACGAGGAGAGGGAGGAATGGAGGGGGACGAGGAGAGGGAGGAATGGAGGGGGACGAGGAGAGGGAGGAATGGAGGGGGGGGGGGGGGGGGGGGGACGAGGAGAGGGAGGAATGGAGGGGGACGAGGAGAGGGAGGAATGGAGGGGGACGAGGAGAGGGAGGAATGGAGGGGGACGAGGAGAGGGAGGAATGGAGGGGGACGAGGAGAGGGAGGAATGGAGGGGGGCGAGGAGAGGGAGGAATGGAGGGGGACGAGGAGAGGGAGGAATGGAGGGGGACGAGGAGAGGGAGGAATGGAGGGGACGAGGAGAGGGAGGAATGGAGGGGGACGAGGAGAGGGAGGAATGGAGGGGGACGAGGAGAGGGAGGAATGGGGGGACGGGGAGAAAAGGATGCACCTTTCAAGGGTTCCAAATCGTGCAAGGACAGCGAGGATTCTCTTGCTGGCTGCTCTGTAGGGCGTGAGGTCCTCCCCCTTTATAAGCACTATCTCTGGACACCTGAGTTAGGCAGAGACATGTATGTGCATGCAAGCAAGAAAGCAACATTTCTAGGCATTACTATTAGGCATCACCTGTGCACTGGTGATCCGCAAAGCAGTTGATGGGTTGAAACAGCATTTTCAATTCGAGTAAAAGTACCCTTTCTGTTCAACTAAATAATTATTGACGGTTTCCCTTTTCGATAATTAGCACACACCTGGTTGGATCACCTGCTCTCACCATGATAACCCTAAATCCTCGCCGTACACACCTCCCCCTCGACATACCTCACCATGACAACCCTCAATCCTCGCCATACTCACCTCCCCCTCGACATACTCACCTCCCCCTCGGCATACTCACCTTGTCCGGGCATCAGCAACAGAGGCCATCTTCGGAACGCCTCGCGCTCTAGCAGCATAATTGGCTGTCACCACCAGAAATTTCTGCCACGCAGGAAGAAATTGAGGTGACTCATCATCACCACTCACCACCGGTTAAGTTCTGGCGTTTAGGTAAAGAGACTAGACAGCTGCTTATCAATTCACCGAAACGCGATTGTTGGAGAAAAAAAATGTATAAATGAGCGCCTGTTTCTGAGGTGCCTATGACACTCACCTGTGTGACGCCCAGAGGACCATCTTTCAGCGGAGAGCATCTCTGGATTGATTTATCTGTCTGCAACCGCCTCTGACACTCACTTGCGTGACGCCTAGAGGTATACCTTTCAGCTCGGGTCGCCTCTGCTGCTCCACCTGCGATTTTTCAGCCGCCTAGAAAATAAAGAGATCGGTTTTTCTATCTCGGCCACCTCACCGCACTCACCTGTGTAACGCCTAGAGGTCGGTCTTTCAGCTCCGGTCGCCTCTGCAGCTCCACCTGAGCGTAGAAGCAGTCGAGGTCCTGCCAAGGCGACCAATCGATCAAGAGGCGAAACAGAATTAGGAGGTTGCGGAAAACTCGGAATGCCTTCTCTGACCCACCAGCGCGTAAATAAAAACAGCCGAGGTCCTGCCACGGAGAGGGATCGATCTGGAGGCAGCTCTGGATAAGACGTTATGAATTGGAAGGTGTTGTTCTTACGAAGTGCGCTACGACGCGGTCCCATTGCTGATACACGGAGCACTCCATCGGCGCCAATGTTAATGAAGGACGACGAGTGGTGCCTCGTCTCGACTTTTTCTACTAGCGGCAGGGCGAGAACGCTAAAACAAGGCAACGGCTAGGAAACAATGTGGATATGAGGGAACTCAAGGCCTGACGACTAGGAAACGATGCGGAATGCTGGAATGCTGGAAGAAAGGCGAGGAAAGGCCAAGGGCTAGGTCATAGCTTGGTGTCACCCTGACGGGGCAACTCAGTGAGAACAACCTTTCTACAGCCATCATGCCTTACAGGATCATTTGCATACTCATATAGGGCCTTGACTCTAGCTGATAGATTATATCACTATGGAAGCACTAATCACGGAGCTATATACCTTCGCCTTCATTCTTTTAAAGTAGTCTAATCTCCATTAAGAAGAATCTATCTTATCTCTGCAGTGCAGCCACCTAATCAGAGCCATTCTGCTGTCTCAAATGTTAGGGGTAAAGAGCCGTGGTAGGCGGTGCCTTTTCTCTCCTCCTGTAAGGAATTTTCCATTCCTTACCGAGCGGTACTGCTATCGCGTACGCTCGAACACACCCGAAGCCTCGGGACTGTTCCAGACCTTCTGACAGAACCGCCTCGGCTTCTCCAGACCTGCTAGTTCGACCTTCGGGAGTCCCCCAGGCCTCGTTTCGTCACTTCGAGACCCTTCGATCTCTTTCCCGAACCTTACCATCGCATGGTTAGACTAGCTCTGGTGTTCCTATATCTTGGCTTGCCATTCCTTGTATCGTCATTCATTGAGTGAACACTTCATTATTCATTTCCGCGCTACTCTGCTTGTTCATTCATAACACCTCCGAACTTTCAAAGCATCTCAATTGGCCAATGCTAGAGCTTCGCCAGTTTGTCCAAAGCACAATTACCAGAACAATCAGGCCCGGCCTCCAACCAAAAACGGCCCCGAGCCTCCGTGTGCAGGTTCTGGACTTCCCATGACCATAGATGTTTTCGCGCCAAATCTGCACCATAGCCGGGGGGCAGAGAGTGAGGCAAATCGCAGACAGAGCCGCGCCTTTTTGCGCCATTTTTGCGCCAATCTAGCTCCTATGGTTACCGTGCATTCAAATCTGCAGGCGGTCTGTCTTCTTCTCACAAGTTCGTCAGCTCCTTTCTAGTACAGTTTTCTGATCTACGTTCACTGACTCTGCAGATAGTCGGCTGTGTGCTGCAGTTATGGACGCTAAGACTCTTTTATGATATTTCCTGATCTCACGCTTGTGAGAGAGCACACATACGTCCTTCACATAATCCTACCGAAATAGTATTTTCTAGGCAGAGATATCTGGTCCTAAACCTTTCGTGCCGCAATGCTTCCGTTTCAAGGCGGCGCGAAGGCGTCCAGCGGGTCGGGCTTCAGCGATCTGACGCCGCGACGCCAGCCGCTCTTCATCCGCACGCGGCAACGGCAGACGCCGCGTGGATCGGACGGTCGATACGAACCGGCGGCTCACCAGCACAATCCGAACCGTACGTTAGCCTCCACAACCACAACCGCGTTTCAACAGCAACAGTCGTTCCAGCCGCATCCGCCGCCGCAGCACGCGGCGATTCAAACGCAGCAGAACCAAGCTTTCATCCAACCGGCTCAGTACCAACCACAACAGCAGCAGCAGCAGCGGCAGCAGCAACACCAGTGGTCGTGGCAGCAGCAGCCGCAATACCAACAGCATCAGCAGCCGCAGCAGCAGCAACAGCAGCAACACTACCAGCAGCAGCAGCAGCAGCAAGACGATGGGGTGTTCAGGTTCGGTGCGGGAGGGCATCAGAGCGGTAATCAGGGGCTCGGACCGGCGAAGTCGACGCTGTGGTCGTGGAGCAAGGCCATGTGGAGTGACCCCAAGCAATGGCCGCGTACGTACTGTTGTTTACCTACCATCTTTGTTTTTGTTGTCGTCGGTCCTCCCGATGCCTCTGCCCCTCCATCTGCTCTTCTCGGCGCCCTTGTCCTGGTCAGGCCTCCTCACGTTCCCGTTGCGTCCAGGTGTATTTTGAGTCGGCTCAAAATACACCTGATGCCTCTGCCCCTCCATCTGCTCTTCTCGGCGCCCTTCTCTTGGTCAGGCCTCCTCGAGTTCCGCTTGCGTCTGATCCGTGTAATCCTCGCTCCCCCCCCCTCCCCCGCCCCCTCCCTCCTGCAATCAGACGTGTACGACGGTTGTCAGGATCGCAGTGGGGAGGACCCACGAGTTCACCAATTAGAGAAACCTCCATGCTTGCCCTCTTTCTCTCTTCCTTCTCCTCTTTTTGAGGCGCCTCAAAAATAGTCTCCTCCCCCCACCCCACCCCCCCCCCTCCCCCTCCCTCCTCCCTCCCTCGTGCCATCAGACGTGTACGAGGGATGCCAGGATCGCATTGGGGAGGACCCAAGGGCCATGGCTCCACGAACTGACCTCCACACGTGTACTCTGGTAACCACCATGTACATCCTGGTAACCACCATGCGCTTTCTAGTAACCACCATGTTCTCTATGGTAAACAGACTTTCAGTTTGCAACCGCAGAACACGTGTACTAAAAAGCTGTCATACCAGGAACCCGTTACGCCGTCTGTACCCACCGTATCCCCTCGTCGCTCTCGGCCTCGTTCAAATTGCGAGACTGTCTCCTCCTACCCTCCCTGCCAGACGGCCCGCATTGGCCCGTGCACGACGGTGCCTGTGGCGACAACAGCGAAGGATGATTCGCCATCAAATCTCCTCCCCCTTCCGTCTCATCCTCCCCTTACTCCTCCCCGCCAGGTGCCCCGCATTGGCAAGCGCAAGACAGTGACGGTGTCGACGACAGTGAAGAAGGGCGACTGCCTGTGGGGCATCAGCAGGCATCTGACAGGCACGGGAACGAACTGGAAGGGTGAGTGTGTGCGCGGGTCACTGGTAGAGCGAGACTGGTTATGTTAACTGGGAGGGTAGGTTTGTCTGTGGGACATCAGCAGGCAGCTCACAGGTGCAGGGACCAACTGGAAGGGTGAGTTAGTGTGTGGGTAGATGGGGGGATGTTATGCTCGTGGCCATTGTAAGAGTGGGTTGTTTCACACACCTTATTGCAGGAAAACGTTGAGTGGTTTTCTTATCCGTAATTAGTAGAAGTGATTGCCACAATCAGGCTTTCCAAGAGCACTGAATTGGTTCCCTTCTAATGCGTCGGCCGTGTGTGATCAGAGCTGCTACTTCCTGCAAGCACATCATGTGTATCTCTTTTTACTCATGTTTGTGTGCCTGCACGTCATGTGTATCTCTATCATTCTTCATTTCCCCCTCACTCATTCCTCTTCCCCCACCCCCTCACACCAGACATAGTGAACGAGAACCGGCACTACTTCAAGAAGGCTCGATTTGACAGCCCAATTGACGATGATCTCTTCATCATCCAGCCAGGCTGGAAGCTCAAAATGCCTGTCACCGCGCCGCCTCCTCCTGAAGATTAAATTCGTTAACATCTGACATGAGTTTTGGAACCAGTTCGGTACTTGCTGCCCTAAAGCCAACTGCAAATTGGCAATGGCGAATCTTAATAATTGCCCCAAGCTGGCCTGAACTCATGGCCTGCAATTTAGAGACTCACGACCTTATATTGTTTCCATTCATGAAATTCCTTGTCAATCATCATACTGGGAATCTAGCATTTGCATGAAATACATATTTGGCCTTGATTCATTGCACTTATATCAAACACATGTAAGTTGGTTTGAATTCATTAATGGCTTAATTGAGGGATGTGATACCGAGTTTCAACTTTGTTCTTAATTTTTTTAGCATTTAACAATAACTTGTAGATTTCATTAGCGCATAAGCCTTATATTGGTGCAACACTTCATGTGCAGGGCGAAGTTACTGCTTTTATTGGCACCTTGGCTCTTGGCCTCGCTACCAGCATGCTCTAGCGTTCAACAGACTTTCCCGCCTTACACAGCCCAGTTCGGCTGCTTCCCCGCCAATTCCTGAGGGTTCGGGCAAAGCACCTCCCGAACCAAAGCGACGGTTGAGGAGATTCGCCAGAACGGATCTGACCAGACCCACCAATCCAACGGTGCTCGTTAGCCCGCGATAGCAATCTCAATGCGCAGGGCGGGGACGATGCGTCGCAGGCTTCAAGCTCCTCCAGACCAGGAACAGGTTACGCGGCTGTATCACGCAGCCAGTCCGTGGGTGTCTGTGAGTGGGCAGGCGGAGGCTTTGTCGAGGCGCGGGATTTCCAAGGCTGCTTTGACTCCCGCACCTTGCTTCCCTTCAGAGTTCCACCCGTCCGCTCCTACCATACCTTCCCCTCACTTCGCAACCTCTTTACCCCGTTTCATCCTTTTCAAACTCTCTGTAACCCTCCTAACCCTCCCCGTCGCTTCCCCTCCCCCTGTGCATCTGTGGCACTCCCTTCCTCCTGACCTTGAGTTATTCCGCCAATTGCATTCTCGCCTGGCTAACCCATTTCACTCCAGCCATACCTTACTAAACCATACCACCGACTTCATCAGTTCTCAGTCACCCCAGTCACACTCCCAGTCAACCCCATGTGATTCTGCTCTGGCGGTATACAAGTAGGAGTTCTCCCATCAGCTCGTTCTCCATCCAAGTTCCAACCACATTGTTGGTAGCTGCTGTACATGATGATCCTCACTTCGTTATCTACAGACACGGTATGCCATGCGACAGTTTACTAACCTACGGCTCTTCAATATGTTAGCCTTCCTTCAAAGCGCTGACTGGTTTTCGTCTTTGTCTATCGAGGAAGCGTCCCCGGAAAGTACTAACTTTAACAGGAGTCTCTAGTCGCTACAAAAACACGGTCCATTCCTGCTTGATCGCGGCTAACCGAACCTTCCGCGGCGCTTCAAAGGCGAAAATGCTCACAGCCGATCAATGAGTATATTCAACCTGGCGGTTCGTACCACGGGAAACTCGGTGTTTCACGTAGCTCGGCTGATTCACGAAGATCAACAATGACTTCACGGCTCATCCCTCGCGTAACTCCCGTCTAGCTGCTCGCTAGATCACTCTTAGAGCCTCGCATGCAGTGTAAATAAAACGCCGCTGGAACTCTGCGTTACGTACGCGTTGCGTTTTATCAACTTCGCGATATTTTGCAACAATGGCGGAACAGCCGGGCGTCAACGTGCATCTTCACGCCGCTCCACACAATCACCTCCTCCACCTCCACCACCACACTCCCGATCACGCCGCTCCGCCACAGAGCTACGAATCATCCCCGTTACTCGCCTCTCCGTGTACCGACAGGCTTCCAGGCGATCAGTCGATCTCATGTAGACCCGCGGCTATGCCTAAATCCGCCAACTCGCACAATCCGCCGATGGCCATCGGGGGATCGGTGGTCGGGGGAGCGGCGATTGGGGGAGCGGAAGCGGGGGAGGGGAAGCGGACGGCGCGGAAGGCGTATGCGGAGGGCAGCAGGTGGCTGCGGGGGAAGGCGCACGAGGGGAAGCGAGTGGTTCCGCTGAGCTTTCGCGCGTCGATGTTTCTTCTGTTCGCGGGGATTATGATGGTTGCCGTCTCCTTCAAATCAATACCTTCACTCAACAAGGTATGTACGCGTTTTAAGCCGTCCCAGAACATGCTGAGCTTCCGCGAGTCGATGTTTCTTCTGTTCACCGGAATTATGATGGTTGCCGTCTCCTTCAGATCAATACTTCCTCTCAACAAGGTACGTACGCGTTTTGCGGCGGCTTACTTCCTCTCAACAAGGTACGTACGCGTTTTGCGGCCTCTCATTATGTTTGTAATATTCGCCGGAACTACAACGATGGCCATCTCCGTGAGCTCATCTTAAGGTACGCTCTTGATTGATGGCTCTTGGTCGGAGCTTCGATCTGAGTGTCCGTTCGTCCGTTCGTGCATGCGTGCTTGCGTATTTGGTGTGAGAATGAACTTCGTGAATGAACTTCGTGAATGGATCTGAGGTTACAATCAACCTAATCAACGATAATCAAGGGCATTATGTCAGTCCTGCGAGGGTGCTCGATCTCGATTCACAAATCACTCCCTCGACCGTCGTCGGTGACCTATAAAAGGTTCTTGAGAATACGTGGTCCTAGAAATTTCCCAAATTCTTGGCCCTACTTTGCTAACTCAATGTCCCTCCTCAACCGTTGACGTCCGTGACCTCTAATTGGCAACTCCACGTGCGCAATGCGTATTGCAATGCGCATGATATCTGCGCTTGAGAACTAATGCTTGTTTCAAGACTTCAAAATTCCGCCGTCACTCACCAACCTACACTCTCATCTACATTCATTTAACCCTAGTCTCTTCTGTGTGATCCCACTGGCCAAATTGCATCAGGGAGAAATCGTGCCCGCGAGCGAAATCGTCAACGGAAATGGCGACGCGCAGCAAGCCTTATTCGCGAGCCGCAACTTAAGAAGCGGCCGTGCGGAAGTGATGATTGCGGGCTCCGGCGACGATCTGGGATTGGACGAGGATCAACCGCCGCCGAGGACGGCTGAAAATGCGGAGTTTTCAGGAGAGGGGCACGGAACCACCAGAATGATTACAGGCTCGCAATTAGGTTCGGAATTAGGTCCGGAATCAGGCTCGGATTTGCAATCTCTGGGGGGAAGGCGTCCAGGGGGAAGAGATGGTGAGGAGGGAAGCAGTGCGGTTGCAGGGAGGAGACTGGGAGGGGAGGAGGAGGGGAGAGGAAGCAGAGGGGAGGGGGGACATGGGGATAGTGAGGAAGAAGTTGAGTTCAAGGGAGGGGAGGAGGGCAGAGGAGGGGAGGAAGGGCGTGTGTGGGGGAAGCGGATTGCTGGTGAAGACGGGGAGGAAGGAGGGGGAGAGAGGGAGAGAAGAGTGGGTTGACGCAGCAGAGAAAGAGGAAACGAATGTACAGGACGGAAGAGAATGACGAGAGAGACAGGGGCTCTGAAAGGGAGAGAGATGGAGGGGAGGAGAACAGGAGGGAAGAGGCTGTGGGGGAGGATGAAGGGGAGGCGGGACAAGGCACGAGGGGGAATGGGAAGTGGCGGAGGCACGACCGGGATGGGGGGGAGGTGGGAGGAAGAGAGGAGGATGATGACGAGGTGGGTAGCAAGCGTGGCGAGAAAACGACTGATAGGAGTGGGTTGAGGGGCGGGGATGAAGACGATGAGGAGATCGGGGGAAGGAAGGGGCCGCATCGGGAGGAGGACGGTTTGGGGCCTGCGAAGAGGGGGGAGGAGGAAGATGAAGAGTTGGGCGGTAAGGGGAAGCAGAAGGGGGGGAGTAACGGGGAGGTTAGAGGGGAAGGTGAGGACGAGGACGGAGAGGAGGGAGAGCATGGAGGAAAGAGACATCTTGAGGAGGAGACCGAGGAGGGAAGTGAGAGGAAGGGTAAACAGCAAGCTGAGGAGGAGGAGGAAGGGCTGGCGATCAGCAGAGGGAGAGGGGAGAAGGAGGATGCCTCGAGAGGCCTAAGTGACGGCAGTAGCCATATTGGGGAGGAGCACGGTGAAGAGGGGGGGCACGGGGAGCACGGGGAGCATGAGGAGCACGGGGAGCACGGGGAGCACGAGGAGCACGGGGAGCACGGGGAGCACGGGGAGCACGGGGAGCACGGGGAACAGGAAGGGGAAGAGGAGCGCAAGGGAGAGGAGGGGCATGAGGCACAGGAGGGGCACGAGGGGCACGAGGGGCACGAGGGGCATGAGGAGCATGAGGAGCATGAGGGGCACGTGGGTCACGAGGGACAGGAGCCAGGGGTTGGAATGGAGGGCGACGACAGAGGAAGGGAAGAGAAGGGAGAGCAAGGAGACAGGGAGCAGGAGCATGAGCACGGATTGGCAGAGGAGCAGGAGCACAGGGCGCCAGAGGAGCATGAGCACAGATTGGCAGAGGAGCATGAGTATGGGGATGAGGAGACTGGTCACTCACTTACCACCTCCTCCTCTTCCTCGTCCTCCACTTCCTCCTCCTCCCTAGTATCCCCACTCTCTGAGTATTCCTACTCTTCCTCCTCCGTTCCCCTGCCCCCATTTGGGTTCAACGCCTCACTCTCCCATGCGCCTCCCGTACCCGTTAGAGAGAAATTCCTTTGGAGAGCCCCGAAGAGTCAGAAATATGCGCAGTGTATTGCTCGCTCCAGCACCCATAAAGGTATGCGAAGGAATGTCGGGGAAAGGGGTTGGGGAAAGGGGGCAGAGGGGAGAGGGACGGGAGGAAGGAAAGGGGAAAGGAAAGGGAAGAGGGGAGGCGTACGGGAACAGGGAAAGGGAGAGATGATCTGTGGACTTCAAATTCTTCTGCACTTTCTTCCCCGCCCCCCCCCCGGCTCCCATTTCCTCCCCCCATCTCACTTCCCAGTCCCAATCCCCGAACCCCTCCCTTCCTCCCTGTCTCCTCCCCCCAGTGCCTGTGAAGGGCTCCACCAACGGCTATCTGCTGGTCACGGCGAATGGGGGCCTTAACCAGATGAGAGCCGCTGTGAGTACCATGGCTGCAACGAGCAGACAGTAGCGCATGTACTTAGGTTAACAATTAATGGGGACTTAAAGCAGGGGTTTGAACCAGATGAGAGCCGCTGTGAGTACCATGGCTGCAACGAGCAGACAGTACGCATGTACTTAGGTTAACAATTAACGGGGACTTAAAGCAGGGGTTTGAACCAGATGAGAGCCGCTGTAAGCGCCATGGTAAAAAACCCCAGGCTGAAGGTAGAAAAAAGTAAAGAGGGAAAGCAGCTGGGACTCCAAGCAAGGGCTTGAATCAGATGAGAGTTGCTGTGAGTTGGTATGTGCTACTGTGAGGGGCTGCTTTGTCAGGCTTCAAACCAAGGAGGTCAGGCTTTGTCAGGCTTCAAACCAAGGAGGTCAGGCTTTGTCAGGCTTCAAACCAAGGAGGTCAGGCTTTGTCAGGCTTCAAACCAAGGAGGTCAGGCTTTGTCAGGCTTCAAACCAAGGAGGTCCGGCTTTGTCAGGCTTCAAACCAAGGAGGTCAGGCTTTGTCAGGCTTCAAACCAAGGAGGTCAGGCTTTGTCAGGCTTCAAACCAAGGAGGTCAGGCTTTGTCAGGCTTCAAACCAAGGAGGTCAGGCTTTGTCAGGCTTCAAACCAAGGAGGTCAGGCTTTGTCAGGCTTCAAACCAAGGAGGTCAGGCTTTGTCAGGCTTCAAACCAAGGAGGTCAGGCTTTGTCAGGCTTCAAACCAAGGAGGTCCGGCTTTGTCAGGCTTCAAACCAAGGAGGTCAGGCTTTGTCAGGCTTCAAACCAAGGAGGTCAGGCTTTGTCAGGCTTCAACCAAGGAGGTCAGGCTTTGTCAGGCTTCAAACCAAGGAGGTCAGGCTTTGTCAGGCTTCAAACCAAGGAGGTCAGGCTTTGTCAGGCTTCAAACCAAGGAGGTCAGGCTTTGTCAGGCTTCAAACCAAGGAGGTCAGGCTTTGTTCCAGGCTTTCCAAACCAAGGAGGTCAGGCTTTTGTCAGGCTTCAAACCAAGGAGGTCAGGCTTTGTCAGGCTTCAAACCAAGGAGGTCAGGCTTTGTCAGGCTTCAAACCAAGGAGGTCAAGGCTTTGTCAGGCTTCAAACCAAGGAGGTCAGGCTTTGTCAGGCCTTCAAACCAAGGAGGTCAGGCTTTGTCAGGCTTCAAACCAAGGAGGTCAGGCTTTGTCAGGCTTCAAACCAAGGAGGTCAGGCTTTGTCAGGCTTCAAACCAAGGAGGTCAGGCTTTGTCAGGCTTCAAACCAAGGAGGTCAGGCTTTGTCAGGCTTCAAACCAAGGAGGTCAGGCTTTGTCAGGCTTCAAACCAAGAGGTCAGGCTTTGTCAGGCTTCAAACCAAGGAGGTCCGCTTTGTCAGGCTTCAAACCAAGGAGGTCAGGCTTTGTCAGGCTTCAAACCAAGGAGGTCAGGCTTTGTCAGGCTTCAACCAAGGAGGTCAGGCTTTGTCAGGCTTCAAACCAAGGAGGTCAGGCTTTGTCAGGCTTCAAACCAAGGAGGTCAGGCTTTGTCAGGCTTCAAAACCAAGGAGTAGGCTTTGCGGCTTCAAACCAAGGAGTCAGGCTTTGCCAGGCTTCAAACCAAGGAGGTCAGGCTTTGTCAGGCTTCAAACCAAGGAGGTCAGGCTTTGCCAGGCTTCAAACCAAGGAGGTCAGGCTTTGTCAGGCTTCAAACCAAGGAGGTCAGGCTTTGTCAGGCTTCAAACCAAGGAGGTCAGGCTTTTGTCAGGCTTCAAACCAAGGAGGTCAGGCTTGTCAGGCTTCAAACCAAGGAGGTCAGGCTTTGTCAGGCTTCAAACCAAAGGAGGTCAGGCCTTGTCAGGCTTCAAACCAAGGAGGTCAGGCTTTGTCAGGCTTCAAACCAAGGAGGTCAGGCTTTGTCAGGCTTCAAACCAAGGAGGTCAGGCTTTGTCAGGCTTCAAACCAAGGAGGTCAGGCCTTTGTCAGGCTTCAAACCAAGGAGGTCAGGCTTTGTCAGGCTTCAAACCAAGGAGGTCAGGCTTTGTCAGGCTTCAAACCAAGGAGGTCAGGCTTTGTCAGGCTTCAAACCAAGGAGGTCAGGCTTTGTCAGGCTTCAAACCAAGGAGGTCAGGCTTTGTCAGGCTTCAAACCAAGGAGGTCAGGCCTTTGTCAGGCTTCAAACCAAGGAGGTCAGGCTTTGTCAGGCTTCAAACCAAGGAGGTCGGCTTGTCGCTTCACCAGGAGGTCGCTTGTCAGGCTTCAAACCAAGGAGGTCAGGCTTTGTCAGGCTTCAAACCAAGGAGGTCAGGCTTTGTCCAGGCTTCAAACCAAGGAGGTCAGGCTTGTAGGCTCAAAACCAAGGAGTCAGTTTGTCGCTTCAAACCAAGGAGGTCAGGCTTTGTCCAGGCTTCAAACCAAGGAGGTCAGGCTTTGTCAGGCTTCAAACCAAGGAGGTCAGGCTTTGTCAGGCTTCAAACCAAGGAGGTCAGGCTTT
This sequence comes from Closterium sp. NIES-67, assembly GCA_027943415.1. Classification (NCBI taxonomy): domain Eukaryota; kingdom Viridiplantae; phylum Streptophyta; class Zygnematophyceae; order Desmidiales; family Closteriaceae; genus Closterium; species Closterium sp. NIES-67. The sequence continues at coordinate 111,165 of BQMB01001148.1, forward strand.
GTCAGGCTTCAAACCAAGGAGGGTCAGGCTTTGTCAGGCTTCAAACCAAGGAGGTCAGGCTTTGTCAGGCTTCAAACCAAGGAGGTCAGGCTTTGTCAGGCTTCAACCAAGGAGGTCAGGCTTTGTCAGGCTTCAAACCAAGGAGGTCAGGCTTTGTCAGGCTTCAACCAAGGAGGTCAGCTTTGTCAGGCTTCAAACCAAGGAGGTCAGGCTTTGTCAGGCTTCAAACCAAGGAGGTCAGGCTTTGTCAGGCTTCAAACCAAGGAGGTCAGGCCTTGTCAGGCTTCAAACCAAGGAGGTCAGGCCTTGTCAGGCTTCAAACCAAGGAGGTCAGGCTTTGTCAGGCTTCAAACCAAGGAGGTCAGGCTTTGCCAGGCTTCAAACCAAGGAGGTCAGGCTTTGTCAGGCTTCAAACCAAGGAGGTCAGGCTTTGTCAGGCTTCAAACCAAGGAGGTCAGGCTTTGTCAGGCTTCAAACCAAGGAGGTCAGGCTTTGCCAGGCTTCAAACCAAGGAGGTCAGGCTTGTCAGGCTCAAACCAAGGAGGTCAGGCTTTGTCAGGCTTCAAACCAAGGAGGTCAGGCTTTGTCAGGCTTCAAACCAAGGAGGTCAGGCTTTGTCAGGCTTCAAACCAAGGAGGTCAGGCCTTTGTCAGGCTTCAAACCAAGGAGGTCAGGCTTTGTCAGGCTTCACCAAGGAGGTCACCAAGGAGGTCAGGCTTTGCAGGCTTCAAACCAAGGAGGTCAGGCTTTTGTCAGGCTTCAAACCAAGGAGGTCAGGCTTTGTCAGGCTTCAAACCAAGGAGGTCAGGCTTTGTCCAGGCTTCAAACCAAAGGAGGTCAGGCCTTTGTCAGGCTTCAAACCAAGGAGGTCAGGCTTTGTCAGGCTTCAAACCAAGGAGGTCAGGCTTTGTCAGGCTTCAAACCAAGGAGGTCAGGCTTTGTCAGGCTTCAAACCAAGGGAGGTCAGGCCTTTGTCAGGCTTCAAACCAAGGAGGTCAGGCTTTGTCAGGCTTCAAACCAAGGAGGTCAGGCTTTGTCAGGCTTCAAACCAAGGAGGTCAGGCTTTGTGTCAGGCTTCAAACCAAGGAGGTCAGGCTTTGTCAGGCTTTCAAACCAAGGAGGTCAGGCTTTGTCAGGCTTCAAACCAAGGAGGTCAGGCTTGTCAGGCTTCAAACCAAGGAGGTCAGGCTTTGCAGGCTTCAAACCAAGGAGGTCAGGCTTTGTCAGGCTTCAAACCAAGGAGTAGGCTTGCAGGCTTCACCAGGAGGTCAGGCTTTGTCAGGCTTCAAACCAAGGAGGTCAGGCTTTGTCAGGCTTCAAACCAAGGAGGTCAGGCTTTGTCAGGCTTCAAACCAAGGAGGTCAGGCTTTGTCAGGCTTCAAACCAAGGAGGTCAGGCTTTGTCAGCTTCACAAGGAGGTCAGGCTTTGTCAGGCTTCAAACCAAGGAGGTCAGGCTTTGTCAGGCTTCAAACCAAGGAGGTCAGGCCTTGTCAGGCTTCAAACCAAGGAGGTCAGGCTTGTCAGGCTTCAAACCAAGGAGGTCAGGCCTTGTCAGGCTTCAAACCAAGGAGGTCAGGCCTTTGTCAGGCTTCAAAACCAAGGAGGTCAGGCTTTGTCAGGCTTCAAACCAAGGAGGTCAGGCTTTGTCAGGCTTCAAACCCAAGGAGGTCAGGCTTTGTCAGGCTTCAAACCAAGGAGGTCAGGCTTTGTCAGGCTTTCAAACCAAGGAGGTCAGGCTTTGTCAGGCTTCAAACCAAGGGAGGTCAGGCTTTGTCAGGCTTTCAACACCAAGGAGGTCAGGCTTTGTCAGGCTTCAAACCAAGGAGGGAGGTTTTCAGGCTTTTTCAGGGTCTTCAACCAAGGAGGTCAGGCTTTGTCAGGCTTCAAACCAAGGAGGTCAGGCTTGTCAGGCTTCAAACCAAGGAGGTCAGGCTTTGTCAGGCTTCAAACCAAGGAGGTCAGGCTTTGCAGGCTTCAAACCAAGGAGGTCAGGCTTTGTCAGGCTTCAAACCAAGGAGGTCAGGCTTTGCAGGCTTCAAACCAAGGAGGTCAGGCTTTGTCAGGCTTCAAACCAAGGAGGTCAGGCTTTGCAGGCTTCAAACCAAGGAGGTCAGGCTTTGTCAGGCTTCAAACCAAGGAGGTCAGGCTTTGCAGGCTTCAAACCAAGGAGGTCAGGCTTTGTCAGGCTTCAAACCAAGGAGGTCAGGCTTTGTCAGGCTTCAAACCAAGGAGGTCAGGCTTTGTCAGGCTTCAAACCAAGGAGGTCAGGCTTTGTCAGGCTTCAAACCAAGGAGGTCAGGCTTTGTCAGGCTTCAAACCAAGGAGGTCAGGCTTTGTCAGGCTTCAAACCAAGGAGGTCAGGCTTTGTCAGGCTTCAAACCAAGGAGGTCAGGCTTTGTCAGGCTTCAAACCAAGGAGGTCAGGCTTGTCAGGCTTCAAACCAAGGAGGTCAGGCTTTGTCAGGCTTCAAACCAAGGAGGTCAGGCTTTGTCAGGCTTCAAACCAAGGAGGTCAGGCTTTGTCAGGCTTCAAACCAAGGAGGTCAGGCTTTGCAGGCTTCAAACCAAGGAGGTCAGGCTTTGTCAGGCTTCAAACCAAGGAGGTCAGGCTTTGTCAGGCTTCAAACCAAGGAGGTCAGGCTTTGTCAGGCTTCAAACCAAGGAGGTCAGGCTTTGTCAGGCTTCAAACCAAGGAGGTCAGGCTTTGTCAGGCTTCAAACCAAGGAGGTCAGGCTTTGTCAGGCTTCAAACCAAGGAGGTCAGGCTTTGTCAGGCTTCAAACCAAGGAGGTCAGGCTTTGTCAGGCTTCAAACCAAGGAGGTCAGGCTTTGTCAGGCTTCAAACCAAGGAGGTCAGGCTTTGTCAGGCTTCAAACCAAGGAGGTCAGGCTTTGTCAGGCTTCAAACCAAGGAGGTCAGGCTTTGTCAGGCTTCAAACCAAGGAGGTCAGGCTTTGTCAGGCTTCAAACCAAGGAGGTCAGGCTTTGTCAGGCTTCAAACCAAGGAGGTCAGGCTTTGTCAGGCTTCAAACCAAGGAGGTCAGGCTTTGTCAGGCTTCAAACCAAGGAGGTCAGGCTTTGTCAGGCTTCAAACCAAGGAGGTCAGGCTTTGTCAGGCTTCAAACCAAGGAGGTCAGGCTTTGTCAGGCTTCAAACCAAGGAGGTCAGGCTTTGTCAGGCTTCAAACCAAGGAGGTCAGGCTTTGTCAGGCTTCAAACCAAGGAGGTCAGGCTTTGTCAGGCTTCAAACCAAGGAGGTCAGGCTTTGTCAGGCTTCAAACCAAGGAGGTCAGGCTTGTCAGGCTTCAAACCAAGGAGGTCAGGCTTTGTCAGGCTTCAAACCAAGGAGGTCAGGCTTTGTCAGGCTTCAAACCAAGGAGGTCAGGCTTTGTCAGGCTTCAAACCAAGGAGGTCAGGCTTTGCAGGCTTCAAACCAAGGAGGTCAGGCTTTGTCAGGCTTCAAACCAAGGAGGTCAGGCTTTGCAGGCTTCAAACCAAGGAGGTCAGGCTTTGTCAGGCTTCAAACCAAGGAGGTCAGGCTTTGTCAGGCTTCAAACCAAGGAGGTCAGGCTTTGTCAGGCTTCAAACCAAGGAGGTCAGGCTTTGCAGGCTTCAAACCAAGGAGGTCAGGCTTTGTCAGGCTTCAAACCAAGGAGGTCAGGCTTTGTCAGGCTTCAAACCAAGGAGGTCAGGCTTTGTCAGGCTTCAAACCAAGGAGGTCAGGCTTTGTCAGGCTTCAAACCAAGGAGGTCAGGCTTTGTCAGGCTTCAAACCAAGGAGGTCAGGCTTTGTCAGGCTTCAAACCAAGGAGGTCAGGCTTTGTCAGGCTTCAAACCAAGGAGGTCAGGCTTTGTCAGGCTTCAAACCAAGGAGGTCAGGCTTTGCCAGGCTTCAAACCAAGGAGGTCAGGCTTTGTCAGGCTTCAAACCAAGGAGGTCAGGCTTTGCCAGGCTTCAAACCAAGGAGGTCAGGCTTTGTCAGGCTTCAAACCAAGGAGGTCAGGCTTTGTCAGGCTTCAAACCAAGGAGGTCAGGCTTTGTCAGGCTTCAAACCAAGGAGGTCAGGCTTTGTCAGGCTTCAAACCAAGGAGGTCAGGCTTTGTCAGGCTTCAAACCAAGGAGGTCAGGCTTTGTCAGGCTTCAAACCAAGGAGGTCAGGCTTTGTCAGGCTTCAAACCAAGGAGGTCAGGCTTGTCAGGCTTCAAACCAAGGAGGTCAGGCTTGTCAGGCTTCAAACCAAGGAGGTCAGGCCTTTGTCAGGCTTCAAACCAAGGAGGTCATCAGGCTTTGTCAGGCTTCAAACCAAGGAGGTCAGGCTTTGTCAGGCTTCAAACCAAGGAGGTCAGGCTTTGTCAGGCTTCAAACCAAGGAGGTCAGGCTTTGTCAGGCTTCAAACCAAGGAGGTCAGGCTTTGTCAGGCTTCAAACCAAGGAGGTCAGGCTTTGTCAGGCTTCAAACCAAGGAGGTCAGGCTTTGTCAGGCTTCAAACCAAGGAGGTCAGGCTTTGTCAGGCTTCAAACCAAGGAGGTCAGGCTTTGTCAGGCTTCAAACCAAGGAGGTCAGGCTTTGTCAGGCTTCAAACCAAGGAGGTCAGGCTTTGTCAGGCTTCAAACCAAGGAGGTCAGGCTTTGTCAGGCTTCAAACCAAGGAGGTCAGGCTTTGTCAGGCTTCAAACCAAGGAGGTCAGGCTTTGTCAGGCTTCAAACCAAGGAGGTCAGGCTTTGTCAGGCTTCAAACCAAGGAGGTCAGGCTTTGTCAGGCTTCAAACCAAGGAGGTCAGGCTTTGTCAGGCTTCAAACCAAGGAGGTCAGGCCTTGTCAGGCTTCAAACCAAGGAGGTCAGGCTTTGTCAGGCTTCAAACCAAGGAGGTCAGGCCTTGTCAGGCTTCAAACCAAGGAGGTCAGGCTTGTCAGCTTCAAACCAAGGAGGTCAGCTTTGCAGGCTTCAAACCAAGGAGGTCAGGCTTTGTCAGGCTTCAAACCAAGGAGGTCAGGCTTTGCCAGGCTTCAAACCAAGGAGGTCAGGCTTTGTCAGGCTTCAAACCAAGGAGGTCAGGCTTTGCCAGGCTTCAAACCAAGGAGGTCAGGCTTTGTCAGGCTTCAAACCAAGGAGGTCAGCTTTGTCAGGCTTCAAACCAAGGAGGTCAGGCTTTGTCAGGCTTCAAACCAAGGAGGTCAGGCTTTGTCAGGCTTCAAACCAAGGAGGTCAGGCTTTGTCAGGCTTCAAACCAAGGAGGTCAGGCTTTGTCAGGCTTCAAACCAAGGAGGTCAGGCTTTGTCAGGCTTCAAACCAAGGAGGTCAGGCTTTGTCAGGCTTCAAACCAAGGAGGTCAGGCTTTGTCAGGCTTCAAACCAAGGAGGTCAGGCTTTGTCAGGCTTCAAACCAAGGAGGTCAGGCTTTGTCAGGCTTCAAACCAAGGAGGTCAGGCTTGTCAGGCTTCAAACCAAGGAGGTCAGGCTTTGTAGCTTCAAACCAAGGAGGTCAGGCTTTGTCAGGCTTCAAACCAAGGAGGTCAGGCTTTGTCAGGCTTCAAACCAAGGAGGTCAGGCTTTGTCAGGCTTCAAACCAAGGAGGTCAGGCTTTGTCAGGCTTCAAACCAAGGAGGTCAGGCTTTGTCAGGCTTCAAACCAAGATCCAGCTTTGTCAGGCTTCAACCAAGGAGGTCAGGCCTTGTCAGGCTTCAAACCAAGGAGGTCAGGCTTTGTCAGGCTTCAAACCAAGGAGGTCAGGCCTTGTCAGCTGCTTCAAACCAGGAGGTCAGCCTTGTCAGGCTCAAACCAAGGAGGTCAGCCTTGTCAGGCTTTCAAAACCAAGGAGGTCAGGCTTTGTCAGGCTTCAAACCAAGGAGGTCAGGCTTTGTCAGGCTTCAAACCAAGGAGGTCAGGCTTTGTCAGGCTTCAAACCAAGGAGGTCAGGCTTTGTCAGGCTTCAAACCAAGGAGGTCAGGCTTTGTCAGGCTTCAAACCAAGGAGGTCAGGCTTTGTCAGGCTTCAATTAAACCAAGGGAGGTCCAGGCCTTTGTCAGGCTTCAAACCAAGGAGTCAGGCTTTGTCAGGCTTCAAACCAAGGAGGTCAGGCTTTGTCAGGCTTCAAACCAAGGAGGTCAGGCTTTGTCAGGCTTCAAACCCAAGGAGGTCAGGCTTGTCAGGCTTCAAACAAGGAGGTCAGGCTTTGTCAGGCTTCAAACCAAGGAGGTCAGGCTTTGTCAGGCTTCAAACCAAGGAGGTCAGGCTTTGTCAGGCTTCAAACCAAGGAGGTCAGGCTTTGTCAGCTTCAAACCAAGGAGGTCAGGCTTTGTCAGGCTTCAAACCAAGGAGGTCAGGCCTTGTCAGGCTTCAAACCAAGGAGGTCAGGCCTTTGTCAGGCTTCAAACCAAGGAGGTCAGGCTTTGTCAGGCTTCAAACCAAGGAGGTCAGGCTTTGTCAGGCTTCAAACCAAGGAGGTCAGGCTTTGTCAGGCTTCAAACCAAGGAGGTCAGGCTTTGCAGGCTTCAAACCAAGAGGTCAGGCTTTGTCAGGTCAGGCTTTGTCAGGCTTCAAACCAAGGAGGTCAGGCTTTGTCAGGCTTCAAACCAAGAGGTCAGGCTTTGTCAGGCTTCAAACCAAGGAGGTCAGGCTTGTCAGGCTTCAAACCAAGGAGGTCAGGCTTGTCAGGCTTCAAACCAAGGAGGTCAGGCTTTGTAGGCTTCAAACCAAGGAGGTCAGCTTTGTCAGGCTTCAAACCAAGGAGGTCAGGCTTTGTCAGGCTTCAAACCAAGGAGGTCAGGCTTTGTCAGGCTTCAAACCAAGGAGGTCAGGCCTTTGTCAGGCTTCAAACCAAGGAGGTCAGGCTTTGTAGGCTTCAAACAAGATGTTTTTTTCAGGCTTTGTCAGGCTTCAAACCAAGGAGGTCAGGCCTTGTCAGGCTTCAAACCAAGGAGGTCAGGCCTTGTCAGGCTTCAAACCAAGGAGGTCAGGCTTTGTCAGGCTTCAAACCAAGAGGTAGGTCATTCAACAAGGAGGAGGCTTTGTCAGGCTTCAAACCAAGGAGGTCAGGCTTGTCAGGCTTCAAACCAAGGAGGTCAGGCTTTGTCAGGCTTCAAACCAAGGAGGGTCAGGCTTTGTCAGGCTTCAAACCAAGGAGGTCAGGCTTTGTCAGGCTTCAAACCAAGGAGGTCAGGCTTTGTCAGGCTTCAAACCAAGGAGGTCAGGCTTGTCAGGCTTCAAACCAAGGAGGTCAGGCCTTTGTCAGGCTTCAAACCAAGGAGGTCAGGCTTTGTCAGGCTTCAAACCAAGGAGGTCAGGCTTGCAGGCTTCAAACCAAGGAGGTCAGGCTTTGTCAGGCTTCAAACCAAGGAGGTCAGGCTTTGTCAGGCTTCAAACCAGGAGGTCAGGCTTTGTCAGGCTTCAAACCAAGGAGGTCAGGCTTTGTCAGGCTTCAAACCAAGGAGGTCAGGCTTTGTCAGGCTTCAAACAAGGAGGTTCAGGCTTGTCAGGCTTCAAACCAAGGAGGTCAGGCTTTGTCAGGCTTCAAACCAAGGAGGTCAGGCTTGTCAGGCTTCAAACCAAGGAGGTAGGCTTTGCAGGCTTCAACCAAGGAGGTCAGGCTTTGTCAGGCTTCAAACCAAGGAGGTCAGGCTTTGTCAGGCTTCAAACCAAGGAGGTCAGGCTTTGTCAGGCTTCAAACCAAGGAGGTCAGGCTTTGTCAGGCTTCAAACCAAGGAGGTCAGGCTTTGTCAGGCTTCAAACCAAGGAGGTCAGGCTTTGTCAGGCTTCAAACCAAGGAGGTCAGGCCTTGTCAGGCTTCAAACCAAGGAGGTCAGGCCTTGTCAGGCTTCAAACCAAGGAGGTCAGGCTTTGTCAGGCTTCAAACCAAGGAGGTCAGGCTTTGTCAGGCTTCAAACCAAGGAGGTCAGGCTTTGCCAGGCTTCAAACCAAGGAGGTCAGGCTTGTCAGGCTTCAAAACCAAGGGAGGGTCAGGCTTTGTCAGGCTTCAAACCAAGGAGGTCAGGCTTTGTCAGGCTTCCAAACCAAGGAGGTCAGGCTTTGTCAGGCTTCAACCAAGGAGGTCAGGCTTTGTCAGGCTTCAAACCAAGGAGGTCAGGCTTTGTCAGGCTTCAAACCAAGGAGGTCAGCTTTGTCAGGCTTCAAACCAAGGAGGTCAGGCTTTGTCAGGCTTCAAACCAAGGAGGTCAGGCTTTGTCAGGCTTCAAACCAAGGAGGTCAGGCTTTGTCAGGCTTCAAACCAAGGAGGTCAGGCTTTGTCAGGCTTCAAACCAAGGAGGTCAGGCTTTGTCAGGCTTCAAACAAGGAGGTCAGGCTTGTCAGGCTTCAAACCAAGGAGGTCAGGCTTTGTCAGGCTTCAAACCAAGGAGGTCAGGCTTTGTCAGGCTTCAAACCAAGGAGGTCAGGCCTTGTCAGGCTTCAAACCAAGGAGGTCAGGCTTTGCCAGGCTTCAAACCAAGGAGGTCAGGCTTGTCAGGCTTCAAACCAAGGAGGTCAGGCTTTGTCAGGCTTCAAACCAAGGAGGTCAGGCTTTGTCAGGCTTCAAACCAAGGAGGTCAGGCCTTGTCAGGCTTCAAACCAAGGAGGTCAGGCTTTGTCAGGCTTCAAACCAAGGAGGTCAGGCTTTGTCAGGCTTCAAACCAAGGAGGTCAGGCTTTGTCAGGCTTCAAACCAAGGAGGTCAGGCTTTGTCAGGCTTCAAACCAAGGAGGTCAGGCTTTGCCAGGCTTCAAACCAAGGAGGTCAGGCTTTGTCAGGCTTCAAACCAAGGAGGTCAGGCTTTGTCAGGCTTCAAACCAAGGAGGTCAGGCTTTGTCAGGCTTCAAACCAAGGAGGTCCGGCTTTGTCAGGCTTCAAACCAAGGAGGTCAGGCTTTGTCAGGCTTCAAACCAAGGAGGTCAGGCTTTGTCAGGCTTCAAACCAAGGAGGTCAGGCTTTGTCAGGCTTCAAACCAAGGAGGTCAGGCTTTGTCAGGCTTCAAACCAAGGAGGTCAGGCTTTGTCAGGCTTCAAACCAAGGAGGTCAGGCTTTGCCAGGCTTCAAACCAAGGAGTAGCTGCTTTGTGGGCTGAACTGAATCGTAGCTGCTGTGAATTGTTGCTTGGAATCTTAAGAACGGAGCAAAATCTGAAACCCCTTACGGACACCCTTAGCGAGACTCAATCCTCACTACTATCATTGTACCCATCTCCCATCTTCACTTGCGACCCTCATTCTGTGCGGTCCCCTTGTAGGTGCGCATCTCAAAAATATATGTGATGATGGGGGCTACTGATATCACCTCTCAGAAATATCTAGCAGCAGTGGCCCGACTTACGAAGGTTTCTGTATGCCCCATTCCCACCCAACCACACCCGTCTCTCTCTCTCCTCCCCCCACCCCCCCACCCCCCCGCCTCCCCCAGATCTGTGACATGGTGGCTGTGGCCCGCATTATGAACGTGACTCTCGTCGTTCCTGAACTAGACCACACCTCCTTCTGGGCCGACCCCAGGTCAGTTGCTCTCCTGCGGTTTCTCCCTTGCTTGCGGCTGCTTCCTCGCTTGCGACTGTTCCCTTAGGTCACTCCCTCTCGTCGTTCCTGAATTAGATCACACCTCCTCTGGGCCGACCCCAGGTAAATCGTCTGGCCCCGTCTCCTCCCTTTCCTCTCATGTCGCTCATGCTGACCCCTCTTTTGTTCCCCTGGTCTGCACTTCTCTAGCCACTCGATGTGTTGTTGCGCTGCCTGATCTTCCTCTCTGTGTGCCTCCCCCTCCCCCCCCCGCCTCCCTCCCTCTCCCCCCCCCTTCCCCCTCCAGGTCTTTGACATATTTGACTTGGATTGGGCCACTTTATCAGCTCGCTCAAAAAATACATCTTTCGCTCCCCTTGTCCTTCCCCTGTGTGCTTGTCTCCATGCAGTGAGTTCGAGGAGATGTCTCAAAAAGGAAGATGTAATCGGCTTGGACCCTCCATGTGCCCCTCTCCTGCGCTCCCCCCACCCAACCCCACCCCTGCCCGCCCTTCCCCCGCTTCCCAGCGAGTGAGGATATCTTTGACTTGGACCACTTCATCACGTCTCTACAGAAAGACATCAGGACCTTCATTGTGGCCCCTTCTTTGTGCCCCTTTTGACCCCTCTCCAACGCTCCACACTCCCCCCGCCCCACCCCCCTCCCGTCCTCCTCCCAGCGAGTTCGAGGACATCTTCGACTTGGACCATTTCATCATGTCTTTAAAAAAGGACATCCGAATCGTGCGCCAGCTGCCCAAGCGAGTGGAGCACATCCAGCCTCTGGAGAAGTTCCCAGTCTCCTGGTCGCCGGTACGCTCGCTTGCCTATGGCATGCCATGGTAGACCCATGGTCCCTCAGCCCCTTGTTGCATGGCCCAAGCGAGTGGAGCACATCCAGCCTCTCGAGAAGTTCCCCGACTCCTCGCCGCCGGTGAGCTGTGCCCGCGTCTTCTGAGGACGCGGTGAATACACGGCCGAGAAGTTGTTGACTTGTCTGAGTACACGGCTTAACTTTTTTGTTGACTCAAACATCTCCTGGCTGCTGGTAAGCCGTGTCCCTGTCTCCTGGTCGCCAGTACTCTTTCCTTCATCGTTGGCTCATCATGGGCCTTTGTTAGTGGTATGCCATGCCCTCTAGTGCAGATCATTCGAGCCCCCTGAAAGCTCCCTGTTTCCTGTTCGCGTGTATGCTAGTTCTCTAGGTGACTGAGGCTCTCAGTCATGTGGTTTTGCAGGGTGTTTTTGAGAATTCTCATGCTCGTTCTCTAGGTGACTGAGGCTCTCAGTCACGTGGTTTTGCAGGTGTTTTCGAGGATTCTCAGAAACACCCTGCTATGTTCTGTCAGGGCTTTCTCATGGTTTTGCCATTGTGTGCATGGTCTCTGAATATGCCGGCATCCTGGCATGCTGACTCAGTCCAGCCCTCCCTTCCCCACTCTTCCCTCCCCAGCTCTCCTACTTACGTTGAGTGGAGAGCTGTTGCTTCAAGTGAAGAAGCACCGAGTGATGCGCTTCCCTCTCACAAACTTGCGTCTCGCCAACATCCCACTCCCCTTACTGTCTTTCCCTTCACGCCCCCCAGTTCTCCTACTACCGGGAGGATCTGCTGCCCAGAGTCAAGAAGCACCGGGTGATGCGCTTCCCTCTCACTGACTCGCGTCTCGCCAACAACGGGGTTCCGGACTCGATCCAACGGCTCCGGTGCCGCGCCAACTACCGGTCGCTGCGATACACGCCCGCGATCTCGCAGATCGCAGCGAATCTGATCTCGAGATTGCATGCAAGGGGGCCATACATTGCCCTGCACTTGAGGTGGGTGCATTGAGTCACTCGTGGGCTGGTCCTCTTGAGGTGGGTTGTGGGAGGAGGTTGCTGTTGTATTTTGCCAACCACGGATAGCTGCGGTACACGCTGGCAATCTCGCAGACTGCAGCGAATCTGATCTCGAGGTTGCATGCAAGGGGGGCGTACATTGCCCTGCACTTCTCATTCCCTTCCCCCTGTGCATTTGCCTCCCTCATTTGGTATCCACATATGAGAAGGACATGCTGGCCTTTACTGGTTGCAACCACGGGCTGCAGGCAGAAGAGCGGGAGGAGATGAAGGCCATGCGGCTCAACATCTCACGGTGGAAGTCTAGTTTTGAGGCTCCTCAAAACTACATGCGGCTCAACATCTCACGGTGGAAGGAGAAGGAGATCGACCCCCGTCTCCCACTCCCCTTCTCTGCTCCCTCGTCCCTTCCTTACTCTCTCCCCTTTCACCATCCAAATACGATCCAGATACAAGAAGGGCATGCTGGCCTTCACTGGGTGCGACCACGGACTGTAGGCAGCAGAAGGCATCAGATTTTCGGCTTCTCTTCTCCCCCCCTTCCATCCAGATACGAGAAAGACATGCTGGCCTTCACTGGGTGCGACCACGGGCTGGGAGAGCGCGAGAGGGAGGAGCTAAAGGCCATGCGGCTCAACAACTCGCGGTGGAAGGAGAAGGAGATCGATGGGGAGGCGCGCAGAACCGAGGGGGCGTGCCCGCTCACCCCCCGCGAGACGGCGCTGTTTCTGCGGGCTATGGGGTATCCGAACAAGACGCTCATCTATGTGGCTGCTGGGGACATCTACGGCTCCAATGGGCTCGAGGTGAGCTGGTTTACTTGCACACATACACACACCGCACGCTGGCAGGCACCAGCAGAGGAGCATAGGCGTACCAGAACCGGCTGGCAGCAGCTGAGTAGTTTGCGAGCAGTGGACTACGCTGTATCTCCCCCCATTTCACTCTCTCCCTTTCTCAATTACTGTTTTCCCTCTGCTTTCTCACTCATCCCTCACCGTCCCTGCCACCAGGACCTGACTCGCCTGTATCCGCACACGTACACGCACAGCACCTTGGCTACACCTGACGAGCTGGCGAGCCTAGGCGCATACCAGAACCGGCTGGCAGCGGTTGACTACACTGTGGCGGTGGAGAGCGACGTGTTTGTGTACACGTATGAGGGCAACATGGCGCGGGCCGTTCAGGGGCACAGACGGTTTGAGGGGCATAGGAAGACCGTCATTCCGGACAGGTGAGAGGGACAGTGTGGCGGTGGAGAGCAATGTGTTTGTGTACACGTACGAGGGCAACATGACATGGGATGTTCGAGGGCCGTAGAAAGTCCGTCATTCCGGACAGGTGAGAGGGACAGTGTGGCGGTGGAGAGCAATGTGCACGTACGAGGGCAACATGACATGGGATGTTCGAGGACCGTAGAAAGTCCGACATTCCGGACAGGTGAGGAAGTCACTGTTACAGTGGATTGCTCTGTAGCGGTTAGAGATTCTGTATCAGTGGGTTGTACCGTATCAGGGAAGGAAGAAGTGCAAGAATGGTTTTTTTTTTCTCTACTTCCTTCCCCCCATCCACATTCCTTTTCTTTTCTATGCCTATGTTGCAGGGAGGCCATCATTCGGTATATTGACCAATTGAAGTCGCGCCAAATCAGATGGAAGGCCTTCCGGAGGCTTATCAGGCAAGCACACAAACAGGGATTGGGCGCTCCTCACTTGCGCCAGGTTGGCGAGAATCCCAAGCTAGAGGAAAACTTCTACGCGAACCCCTTTCCGGGATGCATCTGTGAGGTGGAGAGGCAAGCAGACGGGGCCGTTCGCCTGTGTAGGCGGGTTAGTGGACAAAAGCGATGCAAGGAGATGCCAAAGAATGGTGAAGAGAGCACATAGGAATTGTTTTAGGGCTGTTTTTCCTGTGTAAAGCTCATTCTCACTTAAAGTCTTGTTGATAGTTTTTTTGTGTAGTCTTGTTTGATCTGACTCAATTATCACCTGAATGGCCGTCAAGTGCGGCGACATTGCTGCTGCCAGTCGCATCGCAAGTTCGCAACGCGTTATGCGACCGCTTGCCAGGTGACTGCCCCATTGGCAGGAGTGTGCTGATTGGTTGGCTGACGCTATCTCTTCTTCCCTAGATCTTGGAGATAGGTGTTGGTTACTCAAATGAAGATTGACTGACGGACTTTCGCATCGGCCTATATTGCGACGCTCGTAGCTGTTCGCGAAATTCTCCCCCTCGTTCCTTCCCCGGGCACTGGCTTTCTACAGCGCCCCCCGCGCAGCCCATTTCCTCCCCACCCAGCCACCTCCCGATTTCCGCCATTCCGCAAGCCTGCTGCCGGCCCCTCCCCAACCTTCCCCCAGCCCACCCCTCATCCTCCCCATCACTCCCTCTTTCCTGCGCGCGCCACCCCCCCTCCTCCTCCCCCAGACCTCGATTCCTCCGATTCCTTGAGCACTTCGCTGACCCCGGATTCCCCCAAGCCAACTCCGCCATCGAGCAAGAGCTTCTCCGCCAATTCCTAGGTCTCCCCCATTTTTGCCGATTCCCAGAGTTCTCCTGTTTCCCCGTTTTCTCCAATTCCTCGATTTCTTGAAGCTGGTCACCATTATTGTACTGTACCATGGCTGACTGACTGACTTCCGAGCTCCGTGTGTTCTCGGCTTCTTGCTCTCTCCCCACGACGTCTTATCCAGTTTGGAACTGCTGGGGGTTGGAAGTCTTGGATAAGCCAGAGAGATTGGGGTTCCGAAATCTTGCTACTCGCATGCGCTCCCTAGCAGTCTCTCCCTATGCAATGTCCTCGTTACTAAGATGAGAGGCTGAAGGTTATAAGAGAGAATTCGGCGAGTTCTAGGTTTTCCGGACGCTTGATCAACCTGTTATCGGGTAACATCTAGGTCACGTGCTGCAATCATGACGAGCGGCGAAACAGATGAACGGTCAGGATCCGATCCTCCTGCCGGCCATCCCACCACTAACAGCCAATCAAATGCGAGCACCGCAGTCAATGGCTCAGGATCGTCGTACTTTTCGGTTAACGAGCGAAGCCCGCCGGCTAGCCCTGCACGGGACGGGAAGACGAGGCCCGCGAATGACGGCGGGGATAGCAACGGTCGCGGGGGTGGCTGGGGCTCGGTCAAGCCGTACGTGCTCTCGGTCTCGCTCCTCGCATCGATCTCTTCGGCTCTCCTCGGATATGGTACGCTGAGACAGTCTCATGAGGATTGAAGAATGCAATCGGCTTTGCTCTCCTTGAATATTTTACGCCACAGCAAGAGCATTAGTGAGTCAACTCAAAATTCAATTATAGCAACGGTCGCGGGGGTGGCTGGGGCTCGGTCAAGCCCTACGTGCTGTCGGTCTCCCTTCTGGCATCGATATCGTCGGCTCTCCTCGGATATGGTACGCGATACAAAGAGCATTAGTGAATCGACTCTAAACTCAAATAGCGACAGTCGCGGGGGTGGCTGGGGCTTGGTCAAACCGTACGTGCTTTCGGTCTCGCTTCTCGCATCGATATCGTCGGCTCTCCTCGGATATGGTACGCAATAGCTGAGAGCCGTCCGATGAAACGTGGAGCACATGCCAGCTTGTTCCGCTATGACGACTGCGGAACAGAATCCTAGGTCACTCCCATGGTTCCTTTTCCTGCTTGATTTGCCGCTTTCAGCCGGGGTGCTACATTCCCCATCCCGTCTAGCCGTGCCTCCTCTGCTGGTGCTACAGTCCGCTTTCAGCCGTGGTGCTACATTCCCTATCCCATGTCATCACGACTTATAGCGTCACGTCGTGTCATTTGAATTCCTTGTATTTCGTCTCGTCCTCCCTCTCGCCACGTGGCATGCAGACATTGGCGTTACCAGCGGGGCCCTCATCTTCGTGGCGGAGGATTTCGACCTCTCGCACGTGCAGCAGGAGATCTTCGTCGGCATCCTCAATATAGTCTCCCTCGTTGGTGCGCTATCAGCCGGTAGACTCGCGGATTTCGCCGGCCGTAGATTCGCCATGGGAACAGCCGCGTCGATCTTTATAGCCGGGGCTTTATGCATGGCGCTAGCACCGACCTACGCTATCCTCCTTACAGGCCGTCTCATTACCGGCATTGGCGTCGGTTTCGGTCTGGCCCTGCCTCCTCTGTTCATCTCGGAAATTTCCCCCCCCGGTCAGCGTGGCGGGCTGGTTTCTTTCGGAGAGCTTTTTATCAACATTGGCATAGTAATCGGCTTCTTGACCTCATTTCTTCTTTCCGGGCTGCCCGTGGATTCCGCCTGGCGATGGATGCTGGGACTCGGGGCCGTTCCGGGTTTTATTCTCGCAGCAGGAGTTTTGTGCCTCCCCGAATCCCCTCGCTGGCTGATCATGCACGGGCAGGTGAAAAAGGCTAAGGATATTCTGCTCACCATATCAGACAGCCATGAAGAAGCCCATGAAAGGTTCCTGGAAATTCTGGACGCAGCCGGGCTGAAAGAAGAAATCGTCGGCAAAGGGCCGGCAGCAGGAGCAGATTTTTCCCCAGCTGCCCGGGGCAGAAGCAATTCTCGCGAACGGCTAGGAGGATCCGGTAGTGGGCGTGGGGAGGAGACCGAATATGTGGACGAGGAGGAGCAAGAAATACACGTTATAAGGCCGATGGACGGAGCAGGAGGGAAGGGGGTGTGGAAGGAGCTTCTATGGCCGACTCCGGCCGTGGGGAGAATGCTCCTTGTGTGCATAGGGACGAATTTCCTGCAGCAGGCTATAGGGATTGACGCGACGGTGTATTACTCCCCAGTGGTGCTGAGGGATGCGGGGATCACGTCGAGACGGGCGCTGCTAGGAGCGACGCTGCTGATGGGGGTGATCAAGGTGTCTTTCGTTGGCATTGCCACGTGTCTTCTGGATAACTTTGGGCGGCGGCCACTGCTTCTCGTCTCCACAGCAGGTCAGTGTTGGTGGTGGGGATTGGTGCCTCATATCTCCTCCCACCCACCTCCCCAACACCCCATTCCTTTTCCTGATTTTTTAGGCGCCTCAGAAATCTTCTCCCACCCATCTCCCCAATACCCCAACCCCATCCCTGCAGGCATGACTACTGCGCTTCTAACTCTGGCCTTTCTCAAGCTCCCAATCATCTTTCTAAACGCTTCACATCACCTGTGTCTCCCCAATACCCCTCCCCCGTTCCTCCAGGCATGACCGTTGTGTTAAAATAGAACATTCTATTTATCCTACATGGTTCTTTATACTTGGGTATTATAACCAAATTGGGTTATCTAGGGGTGTAGATGAAGGTTGCACGCTGCACTTTTGACTCAAGCCCTGGCCCTCCTCGAGCTCCCTCCCACAACTTCCTGCAATTCTATTTCCATCCTCCAGGCATGTCCACTGCTCTCCTGACTCAAGCCCTGGCCTTCCTCAACCTTCCAACCGTTTTTCTAAACGCCTCACATCACCCGTATCTCCCCAATACCCTTCCCCCATCCGTGCAGGCATGAGTGCCGCGCTTCTGACTCAATACCCAGGTGTATTTTGAGTCGACTCAATACCCCATCCCCATCCCCCCAGGCATGACCGCTGCTCTTATAACTCAAGCTCTGGCCTTCCTCAAGCTCCCAACCATCGCCGACATCGCCACCACTGGCATCCCAGCTGCAGCCATCGTGGCATTCACAGGCATCTGCGTGCACAGGGAGGGATTCTTCCATATCAGCTCTGGCCCATCAATCAACTGGCTCTATACCCGCTCCCTTCTTCCCCATCCCCCATCCCCCTTCCAACACCCCATCCCCATCCCCCCAGGCATGACCGCTGCGCTCCTCACTCAAGCGCTGGCGTTCCTCAAGCTGCCAACCATTGCCGACATCGACATGGACACCACGGCCACCACGGGCGTCCCAGCTGCAGCCATCGTGGCATTCACAGGCATCTGCGTGTACGTGGCCTTCTTCTCCATCGGCATCGGCCCCATCAATTGGCTCTACACCTCAGAGATCTTCCCACTGAGACTCCGAGCACAAGCGACCGGGATTGGCACAGCGGTGAATAGGATCGCGTCGGGAGTGGTTGCGATGACGTTTCTGAGCCTGGCGGACGCGACTGGGAGTCCTGCTGGGCCGTTTTTCATGTTTGCAGGTGTGGGGGTCGTTGGGTTTGTGTTCTTCTACTTTTTCGCGCCGGAGACGAGGGGCAAGAGCCTGGAGCAGATAGTGAGGATGTTTGAAAAGGGGACATACGCATGGGTGAAGGAGGCTCCGGATGAGATTCCGAGCGTGGGGCTGGCGGTGTATGATGGGAACAAGATGCAGCAAGGGTGGGGGACTGCAGATTCCAGCCCTAGCAGAACACCGCGAGATGTGTGGTAACAATGCAAGACGCCTCAACTCACAAGCAAGAAATGGGCACAGCAGACTCTGGCTCAATCAAAACACCAGGGGAGTCAGAGGGATGGACGTGTGGGAAGACCGCAGGTGCGGGGTGGTGTTATTGCCACAGCAGATTGTGTGGGTGGTGGTGGTGGGGTGAGAGGATGTGGAGTACTCTAGGGTGAGGTACACCGCAACACGTCAACAAGTAGTATGGTAAACAATCGTTTATGCATGAGAAATGAGGTGTCTGTTGGGGTACTCGAATGTGGTAATCCGAGTAAGGAGCAGGTATCGTTTTCTGATTCCAACACATAACACCTGTGAACTTGTGGTAAATAAACTTATAAATATGTTGAAGGGCTAGAAGGAGTTCCTGTTCAGTTTCAGGTTTTAGCCACGCATCTACACTCAAACCGCAAAACCTCGAGCACTGTTCTCAGCACCCACTTGTTCTGCATTCGCAATGCTGTACCGCACACGTTCTGTGTTATGAATTAATCAGAGTAATAACAGGTAGTATAATAAAGGAGCCGTGATTCAAGAGTGTCGATACAAATGAGGGCCTAGGCATTTATTATAGGCACGAACAGAGCTAGCCGAGAACCACGCGAACAGGTTGGAGCTAATCGGTTGGCGAAAGCCACGGAAGCGCTGCGCGTCGAGGTTTGGGTTCGCGAAATGGTTCGGGACCGAAGAAGTTGGCCGAGCCTGGACTTTCGAGAGTCGAGGGCGTACGCGCTGTAGTCGAGCCCGGGAAAAGGGAATTTCCTTACATTCTGTGGGGCAATTTCGGTGTGTGGGGTTTTCGCTTGGCTTACAGGAAGAACTCTCAGCAGACCGCCATAGCAGTGAAGTCGCAGAAACCGTAGCACTGAGAGGAACGACGAGTAAATAGAAGCGCACTCGTGAGGGGGCTGGGCTGCAGGAGAGGAGAGGCGCTCGTAATGCCGCATTGTTAGGTCAAGGAAACCTGAAGCAATCCAGCGAGCTGGTTTTCAAGACAGGACCTCAGTCTTAGGGCTCAGCGGTTTCGTCACGGACAGTGTCGTCAGCTGGAAGCGTCAACTGGAAGCGGGCGCTACCTTTTTTCCGCGGCTTAGACCAATAGTCCGTTTTTACGGCCACCTAGGACTGATTTGTAGAGATTTATTCAGGAGCTGATTCGTAAGCTTATTTAGGGTGTTGAACGGACGAGCGTCGCGATGAGGAAAAAGGTGGATGCGAGGATTCGAACCCTCGTCGAGAATGGCGTCAAGTCGCGGCAGCGGTCCATGTTCGTCATCGTGGGGGACAAGGGGCGAGAGCAGGTGCGGTATTTTGAGTCTAGAATACTCGTTAAACGTGGTGACTTTTGAGTCGACTCAAAAGTCACATCGTCAAGTCGCGGCAGCGGTCCATGTTCGTCATCGCGGGGGACAAGGGACGAGAGCAGGTGCGGCCTTTTAAAGATCGGATCGACTCGTTATACTTTTCGCAGTTGTGCAGTTCCCCAGATGGACATGAAGCTTATAAGGGGAGTGAGATTGTGTCGTTAATCTTACCCGCTTTTTTTAGGAGCTTTAAAACCCTGAGCCAACAACGCATCCTTTCTTAAGACGCATTTGGATGTGACTGTAACCCAACGCTATTGCAACCCAACTGTATTGTAACCCGATGTCACTGTACCAGGTGGTGAATCTCCACTACATGCTTTCCAAGGCGGTGGTGAAGGCACGGCCGAACGTGCTCTGGTGCTACAAGAAGGATCTCTTCCTCAGCAGGTACGGGTGTGGATGAGACGACAGCAAGGGGGGGCTCAGGGTTTATGCCTCCATGGTTGTCACGAGGTGGAGGGCTCTTCGCGCCCCAATGTCTTCTGGTGCTACAAGAAGGATCTATTTCTCAGCAGGTACTGACGTGGACGAAAGCAGCTGGGGACAGGGTTTATGCTACTGTAGCTATCACGGGGTTGAGGGTGCTTCGCGCTCCGATGTTCTCTGGTGTGGTAATTCGATCCGAAGGATCTTCTCTTGAGCAGGTCTTGATCTGGTTGGGATGTGAGAAGGGGGTTTCAGGGTTTATGCGGGTTTAGGGTTCACGGGGCTGAGGGTTCAGCGGGTCTTAACGTCCTGTGGTGCTACAAGAATGCCTCTTCCTCAATAAGGCACGCTGCACGGGGTACAGGGTTTTGCTTGTACGATCTGTAAGGGGTTGAGGTTTCGGGTCGCATAGCCCCACACGTCCCGCGGTGCCACATAAGAGTCCCTTCCTTTGCGGCTGCTCCTTTTATGGGTTGCGTGGGGTTGGATCTTGTGCTTTATGGATCTATAAAGCACAAGATCTGTAAAAGGGGTTTGGGTTTTATCAGTCTTGTGCTTTATGCTGATCAAACCTTGAAGGGGTTGGGGTTTTGTGGGCTTCTCATGATTTGAGTGCGGCAAAATATGATTTTCGACTTCCCTGCTCGCTGCTCCCTTCCCCCAGCAACCCTGCAAGAAGCGCATGCAGCAGAGGAAGAAGATGATGCAGCCGGGGCTGCTGGATCGACTATCTCTGTTACCAAACCCTTTCCCCCACTTCCCTTCCAATATCTTCCCCCTTCCTTAAACCCCAGCAATCGGAAAAAGAGGATGAGGCAGATGAAGAAGATGATGCAGCGGGGGCTGCTGGACCCCGAGAAGGAGGACCCCTTTGCGCTCTTCCTGGCGTCCACGGCCATCCGCTACTGCTACTACGCCGAGACGCACAAGATCCTCGGAAACACATTCGGCATGTGCGTGCTGCAGGTATGGCGCACTGCACTCCCTGTGTGCACTCCAGGGGTGCACTCCTTGTGTGTTTGGGTACGGAGCCCCCAGCGCAACCCCTCGACCCCTGTGCGCTCTTCATGGCATATGTATGCTGCAGGTAGGAGGCATAATACTTGCATGGTAGCAAGGCGAGGAGGCATAATACTTGCATGGTAGCAAGGTGAGGAGGCATCCGCAACTGCTGCTACGCAACACGTTTGGCTGCTACCCTAGCGTGCTGGTGTGGTTCAAGGCGCATCAAAGTATGAGTGGCCTTACCCGCCCTTCGTGCTGGCGGGGATTCAAGCGCCCTTGATGAGGAAATCGTTGATGAGGGGAAGGGCAGGCGCTTGAATCCCCCCCAGCACGCTTACCCGTCCTCATCAACGAGCTCCTCTGTCCTGCCTCTAATCAACTCACGAATCCCAGGGCTTCGAGGCTCTGATGCCCGACCTGCTGGCACGCACGATCGAGTCAGTGGAGGGGGGCGGACTTTCGCGCTGCTGCTGCTCTCTTCTTTCTTATCCAGAAGTTGTGTTTGTTTCTATATGTTCTCCCTGTGTAATGAGTCGATTTTTGAGTCGACTCATTACACACGGTTTCTATATATTCTCCCTGCTTCCAAACCCTGCTTACAAACCCTGCTTACAAACCCTGCTTCCAAACCTCAGGACTTCGAGGCTCTGACCCCCAACCTGCTGGCGCGCACAATAGAGACGGTGGAAGGGGGCGGAATCATTGTGCTGCTGCTGTCGTCGCTCACTTCGCTCTCCCGCCTCTTCACACTTGCTATGGTACAGCTCTTTAGATTTGACTCAAAACTCTCCTCGTCACACTGTCACTTCTCACATACTCACTCGCTCACTCACTCACCTGCTCACTCACTCACTCACGCACTCACTCACTCATGCACTCACTCACTCACTCACTCACGCACTCACTCACTCACGCACTCACTCACTCACTCACTCACGCACTCACTCACTCACTCACTCACTCCCGAGATGTGTCAAGCTGTGCCTTTAATAGTGCTCTGTAACTCTCCATTTTCCACTGCAATCCAACTGGACGTGCATGCAAGATACCGAACAGACCCACATGGCGATGTGGTGGGGCGCTTCAACGAGCGCTTCCTCCTCTCCCTCGCCTCCTGCCGCACCTGCTGTGTCCCCCTCCCCCCTCTGTGCTCCCATCCCACGTGTGTTCCCATCCCACGTGTGTTCCCATCCCACGTGTGTTCCCATCCCACGTGTGCTCCCATCCCACGTGTGTTCCCATCCCACGTGTGTTCCCATCCCACGTGTGTTCCCATCCCACGTGTGTTCCCATCCCACGTGTGTTCCCATCCCACGTGTGTTCCCATCCCACGTGTGTTCCCATCCCACGTGTGTTCCCATCCCACGTGTGTTCCCATCCCACGTGTGTTCCCATCCCACGTGTGTTCCCATCCCACGTGTGTTCCCATCCCACGTGTGTTCCCATCCCACGTGTGTTCCCATCCCACGTGTGCTCCCATCCCACGTGTGCTCCCATCCCACGTGTGCTCCCATCCCACGTGTGCTCCCATCCCACGTGTGTTCCCATCCCACGTGTGCTCCCATCCCACGTGTGTTCCCATCCCACGTGTGTTCCCATCCCACGTGTGTTCCCATCCCACGTGTGTTCCCATCCCACGTGTGCTCCCATCCCACGTGTGCTCCCATCCCACGTGTGCTCCCATTACCCCCACCAGGACGTGCATGCAAGATACAGGACGGAATCGCATGGGGACGTGGTGGGGCGCTTCAACGAGCGCTTTATCCTCTCCCTCGCCTCCTGCCGCACCTGCTGTGTGATGGACGACGAGCTCAACATCCTGCCGCTGTCCTCGCACATGCGGCACCTGCAACCCACGCCACAGACAGAGGTGCGTGTTACATTCAAGTCAGACTGGAGAGCCTCCTGCCCCACCTGCTGTGTGTTGGACGACGAGCTCAACATCCTGCCTCTGTCTTCCCACATTCGGCATCTGCAAGGAGTCTTTGGCTGACTGGCACCCAGCCAATAGGGGCCTAGTGGCCACGTGTCTCCATACCCACATACCTACGCCCCCCCTCCCCCCCCTCCTTCACCCTCTCCTTCATACCCTCCTTCAGGGCGAGACGGTGGAGTCAGAACACGTGGGAAGCTAAAGAACTGAGGGAACACGTCAGAACACGTGGGAACACGTCAGAACACGTGGGAACACGTCAGAACACGTGGGAACACGTCAGAACACGTCAGAACACGTGGGAACACGTCAGAACACGTGGGAACACGTCAGAACACGTGGGAACACGTCAGAACACGTGGGAACACGTCGGCCGGCAAAGAACTGAGGGAAGCTAAATGAGGGGGCCCTAGTGGCCTATTTCCTCCATATCCACATACCCCTCCTCCCTCCTTCACCCCTCCTTCAGGGCGAGGCAGTGGAGTCAGAGGCAGGCAAAGACTTGAGGAAGGCTCAAGGAGTCTTTGGCCGACACGCAGCCCGTGGGTTGGGCCCTAGTCGCCTAGTGCCTCCATACCCACATATCCACATACCCCTCCCCCCTCCTTTCTTTCAGGGCGAGGCAGTGGAGTCAGAGGCAGGGAAGGAACGGAGGGATTGGATTTTATTTTTGAGGCGCCTCAAAAACAGAGGCAGGGAAGGAACGGATGGATTGGCCGACACGCAGCCCGTGGGGGCGCTAGTAGCAAGCAACGTGTCGCACGCTCGGCCAAGCCAAGGCCAAGGCCAAGGCCAAGGCCAAGGCCAAGGCCAAGGCCAAGGCCAAGGCCAAGGCCAAGGCCAAGGCCAAGGCCAAGGCCAAGGCCAAGGCCAAGGCCAAGGCCAAGGCCAAGGCCAAGGCCAAGGCCAAGGCCAAGGCCAAGGCCAAGGCCAAGGCCAAGGCCAAGGCCAAGGCCAAGGCCAAGGCCAAGGCCAAGGCCAAGGCCAAGGCCAAGGCCAAGGCCAAGGCCAAGGCCAAGGCCAAGGCCAAGGCCAAGGCCAAGGCCAAGGCCAAGGCCAAGGCCAAGGCCAAGGCCAAGGCCAAGGCCAAGGCCAAGGCCAAGGCCAAGGCCAAGGCCAAGGCCAAGGCCAATGGCCACGTTCCTGGATGCCGTGTCGGAGAAGACCCTCCGGTCCACCGTTGCACCCCTGCCCTTCCCTTCCCTGCCCTTCCCTTCCCTTCCCTTCCCTTCCCTTCCCTTCCCTTCCCTTTCCCTGTACCACCCACCCACCCACACCCCACCTGCGCCCCCAATATTTCCTTCAGGGCGAAACCGTGGAGTCAGAATCCGACAGAGAGCTGCGCGAGTTGAAGGAATCTCTAGCGGACACGCAGCCAGTGGGCGCCCTAGTAGCCACGTGCCGCACGCTCGACCAAGCAAAGGCGGTGGTGACGTTCCTTGATGCCGTGTCGGAGAAGACCCTGCGGTCCACCGTTGCCATCACTGCCGCCAGAGGGCGGGGGAAATCTGCAGCTCTGGGCGTGGCTGTGGCCGGTGCTGTGGCGCTGGGGTGAGTGGGGTTGCTGGGGCGAATGGGGTGGCTGGGGTATGTGGGTTGGATATGCGGTCACGTTCCTCGATGCTGTGTCGGAGAATACCCTGCGGTCCACCGTTGCCATCACTGCCTCCAGAGGCAGAGACAGATCCGCGGCTCTGGGCGTGGCTGTGGCTGGCTTTGGGGTGAGTGGGGTGGTTTGGGTTGGTGATTTTTGAGTCGACTCAAGAATCACCTTAGGTTAGAGAGATACTGGTCTGTGGGAGTGAGTGGGTGGATGCCATCGCTGCAGCCAGAGGCAGAAGGAAATTAGCGGCTCTGGACGCCACCATATTCGTCAACACTGTTCCCCCCGCCCCGCAGCCTCCTCTACCCACGTTCCCATCTGCCCTGCAGCTACGCCACCATATTCGTCAACACTGTTCCCCCCGCCCCGCAGCCTCCTCTACCCACGTTCCCATCTGCCCTGCAGCTACGCCACCATATTCGTCAACACTGTTCCCCCCGCCCCGCAGCCTCCTCTACCCACGTTCCCATCTGCCCTGCAGCTACGCCACCATATTCGTCAACACTGTTCCCCCCGCCCCGCAGCCTCCTCTACCCACGTTCCCATCTGCCCTGCAGCTACGCCACCATATTCGTCAACACTGTTCCCCCCGCCCCGCAGCCTCCTCTACCCACGTTCCCATCTGCCCTGCAGCTACTCCAACATATTCGTCACGGCCCCAATCCTTGAGAATCTCAACTCAATGCTTTCTTAAGCAGTGCTGCTTTTGCCCCCATTCCCTTTCGTCCTTCTCTTTCCCACCTGCCCTGCAGCTACTCCAACATATTCGTCACGGCCCCGAGCCCCAAGAATCTCAAGACGCTCTTTGAGTTTGTTTGTTTCCATCCTTGCCCTGCCTGCCCTCCCTGCCATCCCTGCCCTGCCTGCGCTCCCTGCCCTGCCTGCCCTCCCTGCCCTGCCTGCCCTCCCTTGCCCTTTGCTCCCGTCCCCTTGACCTATGCTGGCAGCTACTCCAACATATTCGCCATGGCTCTGAGCCCCAATACTATAAGGACTCACTTTTAGTTTCCTCCATATTACCCCTTTCCTCCCTTCCTCCCCTTTGCTCCCGTCCCCTTGACCTACGCTGGCAGCTACTCCAACATATTCGTCACGGCCCCGAGCCCCGAGAATCTCAAGACACTCTTTGAGTTTGTGTTCAAGGGGTTTGATGCTGTCGGGTACAAGGAGCACATCGACTATGAGCTCGTCGAGAGCACCAACCCTGCCTTCAACCGAGCCATAGTGCGAGTGAATGTGTTTCACCAGCACAGGCAGACCATCCAGGTGGGAGAAGGGAGAGAGGGAGGGGGCATTGGGGGGAAGTTGAGAGCATATAGAAGCGTTTGTGTTCAAGGGGTTTGACGCCGTGGGGTACAAGGAGCACATCGACTACGAGCTGGTCGAGAGCACCAACCCGGCATTCAACCAAGCCATTGTTCGGGTCAACGTGTTTCACCAGCACAGGCAGACCATCCAGGTGAGAGTATGGGGGGTGTGACTGACGCTGGGGGGTACAAGGAGCAGATCGACTACGAGCTCATGGAGAGCACCAACCCTGCCTTCAACCGAGCTATTGTTCGGGTCAACGTGTTTCACCAGCACAGGCAGACCATCCCGGTGAGTGAGGGCATGGGGAGTGTGACTGATGCCATCGGGAGCAAGGAGCACCCGATGGCATCAGTCATCGATGTGAGTGCATGGGGCATCAGCATGGGGAGCACATCGACTGCGAGCTGGCCGAGGGCACCAACACGGTTTTCAACCGGGCGATCGTGGGGTTAGGCGCCCTACATTACAAAGCCGAGGCACTCCCTACTGGTCAAGCCTCTGCTTTTTTGTACCTCACGTTCCTCTGCTCACTCCCCCCACCCGCCCCCTTCAGTACGTGATGCCACAGCATGCAGAGAGGTTCCTTGTTCCAACAAGCCGAGCTGCTGGTGATAGATGATTTTTGAGGCGCCTCAAAAGCCGAGCTGCTGGTGATAGATGATTTTTTTAGGCGCTTCAAAAGCCGAGCTGCTGGTGATAGAT
This sequence comes from Closterium sp. NIES-67, assembly GCA_027943415.1. Classification (NCBI taxonomy): domain Eukaryota; kingdom Viridiplantae; phylum Streptophyta; class Zygnematophyceae; order Desmidiales; family Closteriaceae; genus Closterium; species Closterium sp. NIES-67. The sequence continues at coordinate 137,168 of BQMB01001148.1, forward strand.
GATTTTTTGAGGCGCTTCAAAAGCCGAGCTGCTGGTGATAGATGACGCAGTGACCAATACTCCCTTTCCCCGCTGCCCCCCCCCCCACCCCCTGGTCCCGCTCTAACAGTACGTGATGCCCCAGCATGCAGAGAGGGTGCAGCAGGCCGAGCTGCTGGTGATAGACGAGGCAGCGGCCATCCCCCTGCCGATGGTGAAGGCTCTCCTGGGGCCGTACCTGGTGTTCATGGGGTCTACAGTCAACGGGTATGTGTTATAACGGGTCTACTTGTAAGGAGTACGGGTATGCAGCATGCAGCCATCCCCCTGCCCATTGTGAAGGCTCTGCTGGGGCCGTACCTGGTGTTCATAGGGTCTACAGTCAACGGGTATGTGATAGTTATGGGTCAGCTTGTAAGGAGTATGGTACAGTACAGGCTCTCTCCTACCTCCACCCCTCCTCCTCCCCTACCGTATCTTCACTTCTCACCTCCACCCCTCCACCAGTTCCGAAGGCACAGGCCGCCCCTTCTCCCTCAAGCTGCTGCTAGTTTTTTTAGAATTCTCAAAAGCCTAACACCACTCCGTCTCCCTCAAGCTCCTGCCACTGCTGCAGGTGGTTGTGCTGCCAGTGCTAGTAGTGGTGCGAGCGCGGATGGCAGCGGCAGTGGCGTTGTTGTTGCCCAGGTGTTATGGGAGGTGGTGCTGCACGAGCTAAGGTGACACACTCTTGAGCTGACTCAAGTCTCCCCCCTCGCCCCTCCCCCTACCAGGAATGAGGGCACCGGCCGCTCCCGCTCTCTGAAGCTCATCCAGCAGCTGAGGGAGCAGTCCAAAGGCGCTGCTGCTGCTGGCACTACTGCCACTTCTGGCGGTGCTGCCTCACACTGGGATGGCAGTGGCAGTGGGGTGTCAGTGCGGGTGTTGCGGGAGGTGGAGCTGCAGGAGCCGAGGTGACACTCTTGAGTCGACTCAAGTCCTCCCGATCTCCTGCGTCCCCTATCCCACCTCCACCCACCCACCAGGTATGAGGGCACGGGCCGCTCCCTCTCTCTCAAGCTCATCCAGCAGCTGAGAGAACAGTCCAAAGGGGCTGCTGCTGCCGGCGCTACGTCTGCTGGTGCTGCTTCAAGCGCGGATGGCAGAGGCAGTGGCAGTGGGGTGACTGTGCGGGTGCTGCGGGAGGTGGAGCTGCAGGAGCCGATCCGCTATGCCGAGGGGGACCCCGTGGAGAAGTGGCTCAACCACCTGCTGTGCCTCGATGCCACGTCCCACGTGCCCAAGCTGCAAGCTCGGTAAGGCCTCTCTTGTCAACTGGCCCATGGGTTGTTATTCAGCGGCACACCACGAGCAGCATGTCGCCTGGTACGAGGAGTGCGACCCCGTGGAGAAGTGGCTCAACCACCTGCTGTGCCTGGTCGCCACGTCCCATGTGCCGAAGCTGCAGGCCCGGTAAGTGCTAGGCTTGGTGAAGCACAGGCTCGGTAAGGTGCACAGGCACGACACACTCGTCTGGTCCACTCGTCTCGTACTCTCCCATCCACTCATCCCCCCTCCCACCCCCCACACATCCCCTGCCGATATCTCCGCCCCTGATTTTTGAGTCGACTCAAAAATCACCCACACATCCTCTGCCGATATCTCCGCCCCTCCCCCAGTGTGCCGCTCCCTGACGAGTGCGAGCTGTTGTACATCAACCGCGATACGCCCTTCTCCTTCCACTCTGCCTCTGAGCTCTTCCTCCCCCCCTAAACCCTCTGCAACTGCTCTGTCATTGCCGCGCCACCCATACATGCGTCCTCCCTCCCCTCCCCCAGCATGTCGCTCCCTGACGAGTGTGAGCTGTTCTATGTCAACCGCGACGCGCCCTTCTCCTTCCACTCTCTGCTGCCCTCCCAGCCCCCATTGCCTTTTCACATGTGCACTCTCCCCTCCCACCACCCGTACGCCCTCTCTGCCCCACCCTCCCAGCATGCCCCATCCAGACGAGTTTGAGCTTTTCTACGTCAGCCGCGGCAATCTCTTCTCCTTCCACTCACCCACACACACCTTCTGTCCATTTACCCACTCATATGCCTTCTTCCGTGCACGCACCCGGGCCACCCCTACCCCCCACCCCACCCTCCCAGCATGCCGCACCCTGACGAGTGCGAGCTGTTCTACGTCAGCCAAGACACGTTCTTCCCCTTCCACTAGCCCACCCACTCTTTCCTCTCCTCCCCATACATACATGCGTCCTCCTTTACCCTCCCAGCATGCCCCATCCAGACGAGTGTGAGCTCTTCTACGTCAACCGAGACACGCTCTTCTCCTTCCACTCTGCCTCTGAGCTCTTCCTCCAGGTCAGTCTCTTTCCTTTTGTTTGTTTTTCGAATTCATTATTTTTAATATATATATTTATTTTCCATTCGTTTATTTGATTCTCCAGGTCCGTCTTTCGTCTTGTTGACCCTCTCCCATTCCGTTCCCTTTCACCCACTTGTTGATTTCTCTCCTAGCTTCCTTCTCCATATAATTTTGCCTCTCCCCACATATTTGCCCCCCCACCCCCTCCTTTCTTGCCTCTCCCCTGAAACCCCCCCCCCCCCCCTCCCCCCTCCCTCCCCCTCTATTTTTTTGCCGCTCCCTTGATTGTTTTTCTATGTGACAGAGGATGATGGCACTGTACGTGTCGTCTCATTATAAGAACACTCCCAATGATCTGCAGCTCATGTCAGACGCGCCAGCGCACCACCTATTCGTTCTGCTTGGTACGCTCTTTCTACCCTAGAACTTGCGCTCGCAAGTTGCTAATGCACCTCTTTGCCTCTCACGAACGACTAGCCTTCAGCTCATGCCCGGCGCACCAGCGCACCACCTGTTCGCCCTCCGTGGTATGTTGTTCGTTCTATTCTGGAGAATGCATGCAGGTTGTGAATACACCAGGTTGGTGTTTAAGTCGTTTCAAAACGCTTGCCCATTGTACTCATGATTCTTCTATCTCTCCCCCTGCGCTCCCCCCATGCACGCCCGATGGAAGAGTCTCAAACGTTCCTGCCAGGCAAATGTTTGAGGAGCTTAGTAAATCTTCTTCATATGTTTGAGACGATTTTGTAGGCGCCTAAAAAGACCTTCGATTTCCCCCCCCCTGCCCTCCACCCTTGCAGGCCCAGTGGACGAGTCTCAAACGTCCCTGCCCGACATTCTGTGTGTGCTGCAGGTGAGCTGTGCCCGTGTGTGCTGCAGGTACAAGGTTTCGGGGTTTTGGTTTTTGCGGGGGTGTGGGCCAGACATTCTATGTGTGCTGCAGGTGAGCCGTGCCCGTATGTGTGATTGGTTCAAATCAAGCAACTGCTTGCTTGATTTTTTGCCAACAACAATTCCCAGCAGTTCCAAGACTTCGAGTTCCCTTCCCTCTCCTCGCTGCCCTGCTCTTTCCTGCTCCTTCCTGCTCTTTCCTCTCGCCTCTTTCCTTCCCCTCGTCAGGTGTGCCTCGAGGGAGACATCTCAAAGGCATCAGCCCTAAAGGGTCTTCCCAGGCCCATCAGCCCATAGGGGACCTCCTACGGTGGGCGCTCTCCCAGCAGTTCCAAGTCTCCGAGTTCCCTTCGCTCTCCCCCCCCTCTGCTCTGCTCTGTATGCCGTCTCCCCCCCCTCTGCTCTGCTCTTCTCCAGGTGTGTCTGGAGGGCGAAATATCGAAGGCATCAGCCCTAAAGGGTTTATCCCAGGGCCATCAGCCCACGGGCGACCTCCTACCGTGGACGCTCTCCCAGCAGTTCCAAGACTCCGAGTTCCCTTCGCTCTCCGGCGCTCGGGTTGTGCGCATAGCCGTTCATCCCGATCTGATGCACGCGGGATACGGGTCCAGAGCCGTTGATCTGCTGTCCAGGTAATGCATTCAAAGCCGTTGATCTGCTGCCCAGATAATGCATTCAAAGCCGTTGATCTGCTGCCCAGGTAATTCATCCAAAGCCGTTGATCTGCTGTCCAGGTAATGCATCCAGAGCCGTTGATCTGCTGCCCACATAATGCGCCGTTGATCTGCTGTGACGCTGTCTGTATCATCATGATGCTGCAGCATGATGCTACCGCAGGCAGGTGACATTGCAAGTGCTCGTGATACCAGTCCTTTGCTGCTCCTTCCGTGGCTCCTTCCTGCTTTCAGATCCTACGAGGGGCAGCTGACAAGTATGGGGGAGGAGAGTGAGGAGGAGAGCGAGGAGGAGAGTGAGGAGAAGAGCGAGGAGGAGAGTGAGGAGGAGAGTGAGGAGGAGAGTGGGGAGGAGAGCGCACAAGCAAGCACCAGTGTTGATAACAATGTTTCTTCCCTCATTCCTCCCTTGTTCCTCTCTTGCTCCTCGCAGATACTAAGAAGGGCAGCTGACTAGTATGAGGGAGGAGGAGAGAAGAGCGCACAAGCAAGCACCAGTGTTGATAACAATGTTTCTTCCTTCTCTCATTCCTCCCTTGCTCCCCTTATGTTGTGTGTCATTGTAACGAGGTGACTCTTGAGTCGACTCCAAATTCACCATATTACTGTTGTTTCTCTCATTCCTCCCTTGCTCCCCTTTTGCTCCTCACAGATACTATGAGGGGCAACTGACAAGTATGGGGGAGGACGACAGTGAGGAGGAGAGCGAGGAGGAAGAGGAGGGCCGGCAGAAGTCCCAGGCTGCTTCCAAGGCTGTCCAAGAGGCTTGGGAGAATGGATCGGTACGGTATCGTTGGGTTGGAAGGAGTGCTCAGCCCTTGGAGTGCTCTCACAGGTATCCCAACTATTCCGCAGGGTGGATTCTCGAGCTGCTCGGAATGTTGTGGAGTCCTGTGGAGAGCTTGGAGTCCTGTGGAGAGCTTGGAGTCCTGTGGAGAGCTTGGAGTCCTGTGGAGAGCTTGGAGTCCTGTGGAGAGCACAGATATCCCAACTAGCCCGCAGGGTGCTTTGAGTGCTTGGAGTGCTCAGCCCTTGGAGTGCTCTCACAGATATCCCTCACTCTCCTCACTATCCCGTAGGGTGGATTCTCGAGCTGCTTGGAATGTTGAGGAGTCTCACGGATAAAGGGGGAATGAAGGGGGAAGGGGGAATGAAGGGGGAATGAATGTTGCTGGATGGATCCACAACATTCCACACCCCACCCTCTGGTGCTGGGTAAGGGGGGCTGGCTATTTTTGAGGAGCCTAATAAAATTAGACTCCTCTCACGCATGGTTCAACAGACTGCAGAAAAGGAGGCCTTTTTTTTAGATGACTCAAAAGCAGAAAAGGAGGCCTTTTTTTTAGACGACTCAAAAGCAGAAAAGGAGGCCTTTTTTAGGTTGTGTAGGTGGGTGTTCCTTGGAAATCTCAACTCAACCCTCCTTATTTAGAAGACCTGCTGGAGAGTCAAGGCGACCCACGTTGTGGCCTTCCCCACTCCTCTCACTGAACCCGCTCACTCACACTCCCCCCCCTTGCCCTCCCCCCCACTTCCTTCCCCAGGCATCACTGTTGGAAGAGCAAATCGCCCCGCGATCGGGACTGCCTCCCCTGCTGCAGCCAGTGGGGGAGAGGCGGCAGGAGCAGCTGCACTATGTGGGCGTGTCGTTTGGACTGGCGCAGCAGCTGTTCAACTTCTGGAAGCGACAGGAGTTCGTGCCTCTATATGTCAGGCAAACTCCAGTAAGTTGTTAAGGGTAGTGGCAGGCAAGCGCCTGTAAGTGTTGGGTTGGGGGGCACCTCAACAGCATACAGCTGCACTACATGGTGGGCGTGTTGTTCGGGCTGGCTCAGCAGCTGTTTAACCTCTGGAAGAGACAGGAGTTTGTGCCTCTATACGTCAGGCAGACACCGGAGAGAAAGGATCATCTGTACTGCCTTGTTGCACCATGCCTCTGTTTACTCGCATGCATATATGTGTCTATCCTCCCCCCTTCCCCCCTGGTAGAGCGACATCACAGGAGAGCACACGTGCATCATGCTAAAACCTCTCAGACAGAAACGCCGATGTGGGCCCAGAGTCTCTCATTGCTGTGCGCCCCCCCCTCTCCCCCCCTCTCCCCCCCTCTCCCCCCCTCTCCCCCCCTCTCCCCCCTCTCCCCCCCTCTCCAACCCCCCCCTCCCTTTCCCCCTTGTAGAGCGACATCACAGGAGAGCACACGTGCATCATGCTCAAACCCCTCAGAAACGACGATGTGGGCGGGGCAGACTCCAAGGACTCGTGGCTCGGGTCCTTCACACAAGGTGCGTGGGTGGGTGGTGGGACTGACAGGGGGATATAACAGCGGAGAGAAAACCTTTTAGTAAGACAAGGACTTGTGGCTCGGGTCCTTCACACAAGGTCGGTAGGATACGTGAGTGTGAGTGTGAGTGAGTACAAGTGGAAGTTTTGTATGATGCATGTTCTTACCTGCTAGATATTTTCTTTCTTCGCACCCTTTCCTTCCCTGCCCTTCCTCTCCTCCCCCCCACCTCCCTCCAGACTTCCAGCGTCGCTTCCTCTCTCTTCTCGGCTTCTCCTTCAGGCCCCTGCCGCCCGCCCTTTGCCTCAGGTAGATCCGAGCCTCAGGTAGATCCGAGCCTCAGGTATTTCTGAGCCTCAGGTAAATCTGAGCCCCGCATCCCACTTGTGTTTCTAGGTTGTTGCCGCCTGCTCCCTGAAGCAAGCGTTTGTGTCTCAAGCGCCCTCAGTCTTATAACCTCCCTCTCTCCTCGGCTTCTCCTTCATTTCAGACCCCTCCCACCCGCCCTTTGTCTCAGCCGCTGTGCTCTCTCGCCTCCTCCCCCCCGGCGCCCTCCCCCCTCCCTCCCCTCCACACATCATTCTGGATCCGCAAATTGAGTTCTCCGAGGCGCAAGCGAGGGAGGCGGCAGTGCCTGCAGGGCTGATGGAAGGGAGGGCAGCCCTACTGGCACCACCTTCCCGTCACGTGTCACCCCCTCTCACTCCGCCACCTTCGGTCACCCTTCCTCCGCATTCTGGATCCGCAGCAGAGGCACAGCACAGGCAAGGGAATTTTTTTAGGCGCCTAAAAAATCTCTGCATTCTGGATCCGCAGCTGGGGCAAAGGCAAGGGAAGTGGCAGTACCAGCAAGGCTGATGGAAAGGGGGGGGTTGCTGCTGGCTGGCACTACCTTCCCCTCGCTCTCACTTCCCCCCCCCTTCACTGTTGATCACCCTTCCTCAGGGTTCTGGATCCGCAGATTGAGTTCTCTGAGGCATGGGCAAGGGAGGCAGCAGTGCCCGCAGCGCAGGGCTGATGGAAGGGCGGGCAGCACGGCGTTCACCACCTTACCCTCATTCGTCCACCCGCCGACTCCCCACACCCCACCCCCCACCCCGTCCTGCAGCATCCTGGATCCACAGATCGAGTTCTCCGAGGCGCAAGCAAGGGACGCGGCAGTGCCTGCAGGGCTGATGGAAGGGCGGGCGGCGCTTCTGTCGCCGTACGACATGAAGCGGCTGGAGTCATACGCCAACAACCTGGTGGACTACCACCTGGTAACACTGCCACACCCTGAACCCTGCACACCCACATGTAGGAATGTTTTGAGTCGACTCAGAAGGTGTGTTTTGAGTCGACTCAAGACTACCCCCTGGTAACACTGCCACACCCTGAACCCTGCACACCCACAAGTAGGCATGCGCAGCACTGGTGCAAGGTTAAGTAGTTAAGCCACCAATAGGAATGCGCAGCACTGGTGCAAGGTAAGAAAGGTAGGAAGGAAGGGGGCATGGCTCTCTTTCTTACTTGCCTTCTCCTTCCCCCGTACCCCCCCCCTTCTCCCCCCTCCCCCCCATCAGATTATGGACCTCATCCCCCCTCTCGCCCCCCTCTTCTTCCTCGGCCTCATCCCGGCGTCTCTCTCCTGCATGCAGTTCTTGGTCCTCATCCCTACAGTGTCTTCTCTCCCCCCCTCCCCCCATCAGATTATGGACCTCATCCCCCCTCTCGCCCGCCTCTACTTCCTCGGCCTCATCCCGGCGTCTCTCTCCTACGCCCAAGCTGCCATTCTGCTGTCCTTTGGTCTCCAGCACCACGAGCTGTCCACCATAGAGGTACGGCTGTTGCAGTGGCTGTGGAGTGGAGAGGTGTTGAGTGCGGTTATAACACTGAGGGGTGTAGCACACCTGAATGCCATTCTGCTCTCCTTTGGTCTTCAGCACCACGAGCTGTCCACCATAGAGGTATGCACACACACACACACACACACACACACACACACAACACACACACACACACACACACACATGCAAACTGGTGTTGAGGTATGGCTGTAGCACACCCATCCCGCTGTAGCACACCCATCCAGCTGTAGCACACCCATCCAGCTGTAGCACCACGAGCTCTCAACCATTTACTTTTGGAGAATTCTCAAAATACGGCTGCACCAATCCATTCAGCTGCCCTCTTGGACTTTCGTCATTCGCCTGCTCCTCCCCTCTCACAGCCTTTATTTTCCCACTGCCCGGACTCCCTATAGGCGAACCTTCGGCTGCCCGGGACTCAGGTGCTCGCTCTTTTCAACAAGGCCATCCGCAAGATCCACGGGGTGCTGTACGCTGCTGCTGCGCGCACCATCGAGGCTGCGCTTCCTAGAATCAAGGAGGTGCGTGTGGTGTTGTGGGAGGGCACAGTATACCCTCTACTAGAGTGAGCGCTCAAGTACCCTCTCAGGTGCTCGCTCTTTTCAACAAGGCCATCCGCAAGATCCACGGGGTGCTGTACGCTGCTGCTGCGCTCACCATCGAGGCTGCGCTTCCTAGAATCAAGGAGGTGAGTTGATCTCCTGATGCTTTCTAATCCATGGGGTGCTCGTTGCTGCTGCTGCACGCATGATCGAGGCTGCTCTGTGTAAAATCAAGGAGGTATGTGCACCAGTAACTCTCTCCGGATACTCTCTGATCCATGGTGTGCTGCACGCTGCTGCTGCGCGCACCATCGAGGCTGCGCTTCCTAGAATCAAGGAGGTGCGTGATTTTTTAGAATCCTCATTAGTGCACCTATGCTGCTCCGTTGTGCGGCCTTGTCATGTGCTGCCACCGCCGCCGCCGCCGCCGCCACCCGCATCCGCTCATGTGCACAGGACTCACACACGCCCATGCATCCCACGTTCTGCTCTTTCTCCCTTCCCCTGCTCACTCCTTTCCTCTGCTCTCTCCCTCCCTCCTCTCCACCCCTACCCCCAGGTTGGCCTCCGGCCTCACCCCCAGTCAGTGGACGAAGATTTGGCAGAGGCAGCAGATCAGCCTTTCCCTCTCTCCCTTCTCCCCCCCCTCATCCGCTCCCTCCCCCTACTCCCCTCTCCACCTCTCCCCCAGGTTGACCTCCGGCCTCACCCCCAGTCAGTGGACGAAGATTTGGCAGAGGCAGCAGATCAGGCAAAGGTAAGCCATCAAATTTATCAGAGGCTCACTGGTACCTTCTGGGTATTTATTTCTGCCAGTGAATGAAAACAGAAGAGGAGGGTGCAATTTAAGTCCAAAAAATGTTCTTGCAATGCGGTTAGTGTAGTGTAGCAGTGGTATTCTCATCCTATTCTTGCCCCATAAACTCTGCCCCGGTAACAGAAGGTGATCAAATCCCGGCTGGAGGGAGGAGCAGAACCCGGAACTGCCACCGTGCTGACGTCACTGACAGCTGGACAGATGCAGGAATTCGCGATGGACGGTCGAGATAAGGACTTCGAGGCTGCTATCGCTGCAGGTGGCGGGAAGCTGCCAGGAAGCGGGGTGCTGAGCGTGAAGGCACAGGGAGGAGGGAAGAAGAGGGGTGGTGGTGGGGGGGATGGGGATGGGGATGGGGATGGGGATGGTGGGGATGGGGGGAAGAAGAGGATGAAGAGTGGGGCCAAGGGGAAAGGTAAGGGCAAGGGAGGAAGAGGGTAGACATAAGTAGAGGCAAGGGGAGAGGAGTCATGGTTGAAACGATGATGCTCACAGTGCACACGTAGATAACAAATAGTTCCATTGGTATCACCATGCACATCTTACACATACCGTTGATTGAATGTTCTCCATTGTTATTTCTGAGATGTTTTTCAAAACCTATCACTTATTCACTCAATCCATTGTGATGGCCTTATACACGACATGAACCACCAATTTTGTCGCTTCAGCACGCCACACAACACTAGCACCTCCATTTCGTCGAGCATGGCGGGAAACTAGTCGTGCTGGCACTCCCGTCCGTTGGGATTGGTTGGTTTGTTTTGCATCTCTGACCGTGCCGCACATGCATCTTCCCAAGATCGAGGAGCTCCGAGGGAACACACAACGTTGATTCTGCCCGATCTCGGGATATTCAATGTGCTTAACTGCCACAGAAACCTGCCCGAAGGTGAAACTAACTTATTCCCCAGGTCTGCAGTCACCTCAACTCCCCCCACCCCCTGACCTGGCGCATGGGTCTTCCTTCCAACCACGCGTTCCTCCCTTCCCATCTGACGAATGGATGAGCTTCGACAAGCCGCCGCCATCAAATCCACGCGCCGAAGCTTCTGGTTCATCGTCCATTTAGCGACTGCCATGTAATACTTCAAAATGCCCTTCAACTACCACATCTCCGAGAAAGCTGACGATGACTCCCAATGAAGGCTCGATGAGCCCAACACGTCACCCTCAAGCTCCGAAAAGGCATTCCGGCGGGAAGTCGCGCAACTGACCCACCTTCTCGCGAACCGATGTGTCATTACGTTTTGTACTTACTGTACTAGTGCCCGCTTTACCTCTTCCCTCAGCTAAAAGTGATGCTTACAGAATGGCTCTGGGCCTCGGTGGCACATCAACTTGCTCAGTTCTGTTCGCCTATTGGGCTTTGATTGGCGGCCCAACCAATCGCTCCCATCATATCTCACCCTCTACCAATCCGCTTCTCCTACTGCCTTACCTGTCACCTAGGTTCAGGTTCAGCCGCAGACCTCGAGTTTATGTTCAGGCCTTGAAACCAGTTTCTTTCTTTTCCCTTCCCTTGAGATTAGTCTCAGGCCTTTCAGTTTAGGTCTGCTCTGCGCTGACCAGCTTCCTCCGTGTGCCTTGTTCGTTCCTCGTCAAGGGTCAAACTCGTTGCGTGTTGTCAGCTACTTCTACTCCATACCGGCTTCGTTGTGAGCTAGGTGTAGACCAGCTTGCATTGAGCTGGTTGTAGCTGAGCTACATAATAGCCATGGAGGCACTTGCAGCGACTGGTCCGTCCGTCTGCTCATTGCACCAGGTGCGTGATTTTTTAGTCGGTTTATAACTCGCTTAAGATAGGAGGAATCTAAGAACGGGGATGTACGAGTGAATCGATGGCATGTCTGGCGTTGCTGGTTATTGGATCTCCGTTTCGCATGCGTTCATCCTACTCATCATTATCCCTATCAACCACGCGCTTTCGACGGTCCGTCGATGCTCTTTCGCTAGATTCAACGTTAGCAATAGGGTACACGCTATCAGGCCGATTATGAGTTTCTGCTAGTACATTTTCCGCATCTTTTCCGATCAAAGGATCCCGGGATTGAAAGAGATTTACTTCTGGCTTGTGATCTTATCAAAGGATTCCGGGGTTGAATGAGTTTTTCGTATCTGACTTGCTTTCAGGCAGCAGCGCAGGATCGGCCGTTATGGCTTTTGGAGTTGACTCAAATGGCTTTTCGTATCTGGCTTGCTTTCAGGCGGCAGCGCAGGATCGGCCATCCAAGCATGGGAGGAGGACGCGGCAATGGCGGATCACTCGTCGCAGTGACGAGGCTGTTCGGGTACGTTGAGTCGACTCAGGAGTGAGGTTGTTCGGGTACGTGTTAGCCGCTGGCTCTTCGTAGAAACAACAGCGGTTGTATCATCGTGTGATATCAACCCCTCTTTTTTATGTTCCTCTTTTTAGATGCATGTTTTTAGCGATGTGTTTTCTGGGAGCTATATCATAGAATCGTGGATTCGCGTAGCCCTCGAAGCCGTTGGCTTCACGTGATTAACATGAGGCCATAAAATACAATTCTATGTATGGTAACACAGTCGCATGGTTCCGCCTATAACCTCCTCCTCCCCCTTCCTCTCCCCTAAACCCTCCCCTTACAGCCGAACTGCGCTATTTCCGCTAGTGCGGTCGCTGCTACGTCAGCATTCCCCGTACCACTGCAAGCCAAACGCCTTTGGCTGGCTCCCTGCGTGGACGCCCTTAGCGCTCCCCGTCCCGCTTTCCCCCGCCCATCTTTCTCGGCGGAAGCACAGGCGGGGCGCCTGACTGTGCGCGCGGAAGCGCAAGCAGGTGCGGTAGCGGCGGACGTTCCCCCACTGGAGACGAAGCTTTACGACTACGTGGTTATCGGCAGCGGCATTGCCGGGCTTCGATTCGCGCTAGGCGTCGCGGCGAAGGGCACAGTAGCGGTGGTGACTAAAGCCGAGCCGCAGGAGGGCAGCACGAACTACGCGCAGGGTGGCGTGAGCGCGGTCCTGGATCCGCTAGATTCGATCGAGAATCATATCTCGGATACGATCGTGGCGGGCGCGTATCTGAACGATGTGGAGGTGGTGGAAGTGGTGTGTCGGGAGGGGCCCGAGCGCGTGCGCGAGCTGATGCGCATGGGCGCAAGCTTCGACCGCGGGGACGACGGGCGCCTGCTGCTTGCGCGCGAGGGGGGGCACTCCCACTCGCGGATTGTGCACGCGGCGGACGTGACCGGGCGGGAGATCGAGCGCGCGCTGCTGACGGCGGCGCAGAAAACGAAGAGGATCGACATGTTTGAACACCACATGGCGATCGACCTGCTGACCCGACAGGTGAGAGGGGGGTGGGGAGGGAGAGGGGAAGGGTGGGGGGCCGATCGAGACAGCGCTGCTGATGGCGGTGCAGAAGACGAAACGGATGGATATGTTTGAACACCACATGGCGATCGACCTTCTCACATGACATGTGAGAGATGGAAGTCTATTTTTGAGGCGCCTCAAAAATAGGCTCGAAACGGATGGATATGTTTGAACAACACATGGCGATCGACCTTCTCACATGACAGGTGAGAGAGGGACGGGTCAGGTGTGAGCGGGGAGGGGAAGGGAAAGGGGATATATGAGGCGCCAATAATCGGACGAAACGGATTAATATGCTCGAATACCATATGGTGGCGATCGAGCTGCTGATGAGACAGGTGTGAGTGGGGAGGGAGGAGCGGGAGCGGGGGACGAGGGATCTAGGGGGGTCCACAGGAGAACGGAGCAGCAGCTTTCTGATGGATCTGGCCAGTGTAGGATTTGACCCCATTACACCATGCCAGTGTAGGATTTGACCCCATTACACCATGCCAGTGTAGGATTTGACCCCATTACACCATGCCAGTGTAGGATTTGACCCCATTACACCATGCCACCCCTCCCGCCGCCCTCCCGTCGCCCCCTGTCGTTCTTGCAGGGCAAAGCGCATGCTACGGCGTTGAAGCGCTGGTCACTGAAACGTGGCAGATCTTGTTTGAGACGCTACGGCCATCAAACCGTGGCCTATCTTGTTTGAGGTGCTACAGCCATCAAACCGTGGCAGATCTTGTTTGAGGTGCTACAGCCATCAAACCGTTCCAGCACCCCCTACCCTGTCCGTTTCCCACTGCAGGAGGGCGAGGGGCAGAGCACATGCTACGGCGTTGAGGCTTTGGACATTGAGACAGGGCAGATCATCCGCGTTATCGCCGGCTTATGCTATTCCGCTTTCCGTCGCACTTCCCTCCCATCCCTACAGGAGGGCGAGGGGCAGAGCACGTGCTATGGGGTTGAGGCGTTGGACATTGAGACAGGGCAGATCATCCGCTTTATTGCGGGATCCACTCTGCTCGCTTCGGGAGGGGCCGGGCACGTGTATCCCAACACCACCAACCCCACGGTATGTTGTCTCTGCCCATTGCACACCTGGCACCGCCTTCTGTAGGCTGCACACGTGGTATGACCTTCTGTATGTTGCACACGTGGCACCACTTTCTGTACGTTGCATAACTGCCACGTCATTCTCCCGCTTACTTCCCGGCCCCTTACATTCCGCCCTCTGAGCTTGCAATCATCGCCTTCTCACCTTTTGTCCAATCACCTCCTACCATGTGTGTGCAGGTGGCAACTGGGGATGGCGTGGCTCTGGCTCTTCGTGCCGGCGCTGGCATTTCCAACATGGAGTGAGTTTGCATCCCCCCCTCCATCCCCCATCCCGCTCTCCTCCCCCGCTCCTCCCCCCTCAACACCTGCCTCCTGTGCTATTCATCTTTCTACATCCCTGGCTCTCTGCGCACGCGCTGTTGTTCCCAGCATGAAGTGAGTGTGCCGCCCCCCGCCCTGCCCTGCCCTGCCCTGCCCTGCCCTGCCCTGCCCTGCCCTGCCCTGCCCTGCCCTGCCCTGCTCGTCTGTCCCCACAACACCCACCTCACGCGCTCTTTCTCCTTCAAACACCCTGGCTCTCGTGCGCGGGCTGTCATTCCTAACATGAGGAGAGAGAATATGTACGATTCAGCATGGACCTCTTAAAAGGCCCCGCTTGCCCATCCAGCCTCCCGGGGGTCCGCGCTCCAACTCCTTCCTCACCCCTCTATCCCCGCTATCCCCGGCCCCATACTTTTTGCCCCTTGCTTTCATCCCAGGCTCTTTCAGTTTCACCCTACGGCCATTGCAGACGCAGGGCTGGCCATCCAGCCCCCTGGGCCGTGCTCCAACTCGTTCCTCATCCCCGTATCTCCCCCCCCCCTCTCCCCCGCTCCCCGCACCCCCATTCCCCAGGTTCATTCAATTTCACCCAACAGCTCTAGCAGACGCAGGGCTGCCCATCCAGCCTCCCGGTCCACGCCCCAACTCCTTCCTCATCTCCGAAGCTGTCAGAGGAGCAGGCGGGCTGCTCTACAACCAAGCAGGAGAGCGCTTTATGTTGCAATACGACCCCCGGGCGGAACTCGCCCCTCGCGACGTGGTCGCCCGGTCCATCGACGACCAGCTGAAGCGCCGCGGGGACCTCTTTGTCTACCTCGACATCTCGCACAAACCGACGGACGAGATCCTCCGCCACTTCCCCAACATCGCGGCGGAATGCAAGCGCTGGGGGGTGGATATCACAAAGGACCCGATCCCCGTGGTCCCAGCCGCGCACTACATGTGTGGCGGCGTGCAGACGGGTCTGTTCGGGGAGACATCGATCCGGGGGTTGTGGGCGGCGGGGGAGGTGGCATGCACGGGGTTGCATGGGGCGAACCGGCTGGCGTCAAACTCGCTCCTGGAAGCGCTAGTGTTTGCCCAGAGAGCTGTGGAGCCGGCTATTGCACATGCTGTGGCTGCTGCGCCTCTGAATCATGTTCTTGCGGGGTTGACAGATGGGGGGGATGTGGAAGGGGTGGTGTGGGGTGGAGAGGAGTGGGAGGGAGAGGGGGAGGGGGGAGGGGAGGGGGAGGTGGTGAAGGTGGTGGGGTTGAGGAGGGGGGATCCAGGGGCGGTTGCAGCTGCTCAAGTGACTGCCAGCTACAGGGAGCAGCTAAAGGTGAGCCTTGTGCAAGTTATCTCTCAATCCATTGAGACCTGTGCTGCTTTTTTTACTTGCTTTGGTTTTCTTGACTTGGTGGTTTTCTGGTATGCCTGGTATTTTTGGAAGTACAAGTGCTCCCTCTCAAGTTCCTCTTCATTGCCTCCCGCATTTTCTAGTACACTCCCAGGACGTAACATGGCGCAATGTCCACATTGTCCGGCCCTCGACTTCCCTTGTTGTCATGTTGCATGCACCATCTAACGTTTCCCTTGAATCTATCTTCCTAACCCTCCTTGCATGGTATGATTGATATTCCAGGCCATAATGTGGCGCTATGTCGGCATCGTCCGATCCACTGACCGCCTACGAGTAGCCCAGAGGGAAATCGACACGCTGGCGGCCACCTGGCGCTCGGACCTCGAGACCACTGTACAGCTGCCACGTGGCGCCGTCTCAGTGGAGACGTGTGAGATGGAGAATCTAATCAACGTGGCGTCGCTCGTTGTACAAAGCGCATTGAGGCGGCGCGAGAGCCGAGGTCTTCATTTCACCACAGATTTCCCAGCACAGTCAGAATCGGCTCGCCTGCATACCGTGCTGGTGGCGGGGTGTTTGGACGAAGAAGAGGATGACTGGGAGGAGGGTGGTGGGAGGGAGAGTGACAGTGATGGGGCGAGCGATCTGGAGGCTAGGTTCGGAGCCACGGAGAGGCTTGGGTGGACGACGTGGTGGAGGCAGTCGGGGCCTGTGGTTCGGCAGACAGGCCCGGGTCCAAGACAGGCTCGGCCAGTGGAGAGGAGAGCCGGTGGTGAGAGGAGGCAGGGAGGGCCAATGCGACCTCAAGCTAAGCTGACTCTCAAGGGGAAACCGCAACGGCTGGAAAGCCAGCCTCCACCTCAATAGAGGGGGATCCGAAACAGAGACTTGTGAAACTTATTCCGGGATAGGCATTTATGTTGTGGATTGTGTTCTTAATTCTTATTTTAGTCCCCTCTGTATCAGCAGTTCTGAAGTACTTATTGAACGTGTGTATTGGCCAATATTGAAGCCGGTGGAACGAGTACGTGTCATAACCAGAGGATGCGTGGTGGCCTCCGTCTACAAGCCCCGCATGGACGTTCAACTGACTGAATGCGTCGGGAAAACCGAGGCTGTAGTAGGGAATGCATGATCCTCTCTCCTCGCTGTCATGTCTTCACATGTATCTTCCTGTCGGTGCTCGTTTCGCTTGGCTCCTCGCGCATGACGCTCCGTTGGCCTAGCATGGCAGGGTCTAGCATTGCAGGGTCTGGCATGGCCCGGTGTGAAAAGACCCGCGAAGTCGCTGTCGCAAGTCGATCTCCGATTGGGCGAGATTCTGGTCACTCACGTGATCGTGTCCCGTGCTTGGCTTGGAGCTGTCGTCGGCATCGAAGTTAGATCAGCTCTGTCAGGGCGAGCTCGTGGCGGCGGAGAGATAGGAAAATGACGTGTCCGGGAAAACAGGAAAATGACGTGTTTGTGGGACACGCTGGCGGGAGCCGTGTGGAGAACACGACTAGCACGCGGTGAAAGCGGGTGATAGCGGATGACAGCGCGACCAACGGAGTTCAATATTAACTCTCCGGCTTATCCCGCTTCCATGACAGCTCTCTCCAAAGAGCTCGAGTAATATCCCTGACTTGAGATTCTTTGACATACTCTTCTGGCCGACGCGCTTCTGACGGCTGCTCTTTCGAATCGACCGTCCTCTCCGTCGCCATGCCTCATTTCAAGCGATGGCTCCAGCGGCCGAATCCGGTCCACCTGGCGTGTGCTGCGATGGCCGAGATGTTCGGAACCATGTTTTTCGTCTTCGTGGGCGTCGGCTCAGTCGCCGTCTCAAGTGAGTAATACCTAGCTCAGCTGAGTTCGGCATGTCCGAATGCGGTCCACCTGGCGTTCACTGCAGACAACCGAGATTTTCGGAACCAAATTCTTTGTCTTTGTGGGCGTCGGCTCGGTGGCCAGTCTCAAGTGAGTCCAAACCCGGGACTCAAAGGGGCCCTTCGAGTGAGTCTTATCCAATTTGGTCCCAATTTTCACCCAGTTTTGAGTCAGTTCGCGGCTCCTCAAAGCTAGTCCTGTCCTGGCCGCTTGTATTGCTGTATGTGCGTGGAAACGGAATGATTATTGCAATTTTTTTACGCTGATTTCTATCCTGTTGATTTCCAGGTGAATTTGTTCAAGGGCTGGATGTCGTCCGCATTCTCTCCATAGGGATCGCGCATGGTCTTGCTCTCGTAGTCGCTGTGGGTGCTGCATCCGGGATTTCAGGAGGACACATCAATCCAGCGGTGACAATAAGCATGCTGGTAGTGGGGCTGGTTGACGTCATCACAGCAGCAGCTTATGTGGCAGCTCAGCTGATAGGAGCTGTGTGTGGTGCTGGCCTTGTCAAGGCGATAACACCTGCCAGCCGACATGTGAGGCCCTCTCTCTTTATCATTGGCATCTTCTCACTGAATGACGTCCTTCACTCACCACAACCCAGTCCAACCCTACACCCCCCCCTCCTCCGCTCCTTCCTCACCCCCCCTCCCTGTACACTGGACACATCCCCCTCCTCCTTCCCCTCCATCGCGTTTGTTCTCATATCCAGTATTTTTTATCTTATGCACAACATATCTCTTTCATGCCCCTCGACTGTAGGACGCTCTTGGAGCACACACGCTCGGCGCCGGGGTCTCCGTGGGTCAAGGCGTCCTCACTGAGATCATATTGTCAGCCCTGCTAGTGTACGCAGTGTTTGCTGCTGCTGTGGATCCGAAGGGACCTGCTCACCTGGCTTCTGTGCTGATTGGGTTTTCTGTGCTGGTGGATCACATTGTGGGTGTTCCTCTAACGGGGGCGTCAATGAATCCAGCACGCTCCTTTGGTGCTGCTGTCTGGACTGGGGTGTGGGAGAACCATTGGATCTATTGGGTTGGGACGATTGTAGGTGCTTGCGTTGTTAGCATTGCTTACTGCCTGGTGTTTTTGGTGCCTAGGGAGTACGGGGATAAGGTGAAGGCTCTGAGCCCTTTCAGGCCGAAGGATTCACGCCAAGAAGAGGACACTGTTAGTATCTCCGTTCCATAGCTAACAAGAGGTTTCCCTTTCAATTCGCAATTCCTCTTCACTCCCTTAGGTATGTGTCACCATCTTTGGGATGTCAATATTAATAGTGAACTTCATATGTTGCGTTGAACGTGTATATCAATTCGTACTGGTGCTAACGGGCTCGGTCTATTGCGACGCGCAGTGGGTTTGGGCAACAAATTTGTTGTGATCTAGACTTTTACCTGCGACCCGTCCAACAGACAATGCAAAACGCAGGGTTCCCTGGGCCTGAGCAGACTGCAAGGCATTCCCTGCTGGTGGCAAAGCTCCCTTTCCTCGTTCCTTGACTGCCCCAGGTAAAAACCGTTGAAGCCTGGTGCAATGTTTCGCTAAATCCTGCGACAAGGAAATGACAACCTGGCGAGCATCAGCGGTTCGGCAAACCAAAACAAACCACTTGACGTAATTTCGTTCAGCCGCTGTTTCCTGGTGATGCCTTGTGCCTGCCCGTCCTTTCCGGATCCGACCGGATCGGACGCACCGATTCGAAAGTTCGTTCGGCAGGTTTGATGGTTGGTGGGCAGGGCATGAAAAGGGAGACAAGGCAAAGAAATAACCCACCTGCCCAAAGCTGTTGCTTTACTTGCCAGACCAGCCCCATTGGCTGACCGAACCTCCGCACACAAACTTCTGGCGAATCACATCCATCATGAATCCCTCACTTCTTCAGTCTCTCCTGGTTTTTGCCATGGGTCCACTTGACGCTACGATGCCCCAGTGGCTTCTTCCCCCATGATCCCATCCCCCTCCATCCACCCGTACCTAGACGCGCGGAACCAGGGTTTCCCGGACCTGGACAGCCTACAGCTATGCCTCCCCGACCTCCCCCCCCCCCATGCCATTCTGCCCGTGGCCAGCCATGCCCTGACGTGTTATCCCAACCGTCGATCCATCACCGTTATGCTCGGACCGAACCGGTGCTCCGCCATCTCCGCCTCCCCCAGTGACAGACAAGTGCACCTTGCTCCGCCGCTGCCCTTCCTCGTCCCCCCTCCCCTCCGGACCGAACCAAGTTCCCTCCCCCTCTCCCCCCAATCTCCCATTCCCCGCAAGGCAACGCTCTCCTCCCACAACGAATAACTACAGCCCCATACCAGACCCCCCCCCCGATTTATTAGGCGTTTCAAAAACAGCCCCTGCATACGCACCCCCCCACCTACCCTACTCGCCACCCAGCAGCGCTGCCATTGATGCAGCACCACCAGTTGCGAAACGCATAAGGACTAGAACTTATCCTGTTCGCAGAAACCCTTGCCCTACCTGATCGTGTTTCGGACTTGTAGTGAAGGTTGTGGATGCAGTACACCAATTCGTGGAGCTGCCAACGCCTACTGGTCGTAGATACGTCCGCTAAGACCTAATACTTACCGCTTTAGTCTGTCATTCAACCTCGGCAGCATTTCCTCAGCGGCTAGATCTGATCAACAGCGTCTCAGTCACAGCTGCGCCGTAAAGGCGCTTTAATCTCCTACAACATGAGGCTCCGGTTACCTCTTATCTTAGCAACTTTAGTAGCCGCAGTCGTCCTTGCCTCACCAGCTCTCGCCACGCACCGCGGGCGCGAGCTCCAGGAAGGTCTCCTATTGGCTAAGAAAAGCCAGAGCCTGTACCGGAACAAGGAGGTCAAAGGCGCCGCCGGCGGCGACGGCGCTGGTGGCGCCGCGAGAGGCGCCGCAGATGGCGCTGCTCCCTCCCTGACCATCTTCTGCGCTCCGAAGCCGTACGAGTCGGTGATGAACCCTAAGGACCGCACCGTGGACAACCAGCGCCGCGCGCTGCTCTCGTGGCTGCGATTAACTCCGGCTCCTAAGATCGTCCTTCTCGGGAACGACTCGACGTTTCACGCGCTCGCTCGGGAGTTCCCGACGCGCATTTCCGTCGACGACGCCATCGATACTAATTTCTACGGCGTGCCGCAATTCCATAGTATCGTCGCGCGCGCGCAAGCCGCCGACACCGATCTCTCGATGATCATTAATGGGGATATTATTCTGCTGAATGACGTCATGGTCGCCATCGAGAAGATTCACCGCAGCTTCCCGCACTGGGTGATGACGTCAGCGCGGTGGGACGTGAAGGAGGACTTTCCGTACTCGTTCGAACCTTCCATGTGGGCTTCGTCGGGCGGCGGAGGCGGGCGCAGCAGCGCGGCGATCGAGAAGGAGATTAAGAAGCTCGTCCGGGAAAGCGGGTCGCTGCATACCTATGGCGGCGTGGACTTCTGGGCTTGGAACAACTCGCCGCTTCCGCTTTTCGCGGGGATCATGCCGCCGTTTATGTTCGGACGCGGGAAATACGACAACTGGCTGACGCACGAGATGGTCGCATCGGGCGTGCGACAAGTCGTCGACGCGAGCGACGCGGTGACGGCGATCCACGTGGCGCACTCCTATTCGCACGTGGTGGAGGGCGACGCGACGAAGGAGGGCAAGGGGCTCCTAGGGAAGAGTTTTTGGTCGACGCGGAAGCACAGCAGCTGGGAGCTTTTCGCGAACATTCACATGGCGCAGACGCACGGCTCGTACGTCAACCAGAAGGGCACCGCGCTGCACGTGCCCTGGAAACTCGCCACGTGTCACGAGCCCTCAGGTATGCTTCGGGTCGAGGAGGGGGGAAAGGAGGAGTTGGGGAGGTGCCGGGGGGGGGGGAGCAGTTGGGGGGAGGGGAGCTTTGGGGGAGGAAGGGAGGGGGAGTTGGGGTGCGGAGCTTTTTGGGGGGGGAGGAGTTGGACGAAGTTGGGGGAGAGGAGGGGGAGGATAGCGGCGGGGAGGGGAAACAGGAGCGGGAGGAAGAGGAAGGGATTATAGCGAAAGCGGATTCGAGGGGGAAGAGAACGGAACACCGAGAGAGAAAGGATAAACACCGAAGTCCACCGAAGTCCACCGAAGTCTCACGCACTCGACAACGAGAAACACCGCTCAATCCCTGCCGTCCCACTCACCCACGCACTTGCTCCCGTCCCCTTTCCCGGGCACAAGTGGCAGTGCGGCACGGTGTCGGTGGACAAGCAGGAGGGCTACTCGATCGCCACTCACCCGTGCTCTCTCCCTCCTCCGTCCCCCCTTCCCCCATTCCCCCTCCCCCTTTCCCCCCTTTCCCCCCATTCCCCCTCCCCCTTTCCCCCCATTCCAGTCTTCAACATGTGCCTGCAGAAGCGGCTGCGCCCCGCGACCTGCACGTGCGAGTTCTCAAACTTCGTGGAGAACTCACAGTCGGACCCGAAGCTCGACCCCACCGGGCACAAGTGGCAGTGCGGCACGGTGTCGGTCGACAAGCAGGAGGACTACTCGATCGCCGCCGTTCCGTCCCCTAGAACGTCCATCGGCCTGCCGCACACCATGGAGCAGCTGCTGCCGCGCGTCGCGCGCGAAATCGGCGGGCACAAGGTGGTAACCCTAGTCGCGGTTACGTTCGGGTATGCGGAGATGCTGATGAGCTTCGTGTGCCGGCTGCGGGGGCTCGGGCTGGCGGACAATCTCGTGGTGGCGGCGCTGGATGAGGACCTCTACCGGTTCGCGTTCACTCAGGGGCTTGCTGTTTACTACGAGCAGGTGAGAGGGGGCGATTCTGTACTCGTTTTTAGCTGGTGAGGAATGATAGCTTATCAGTCTAGACCAGATTCGCAGGTCGTGGTTACGTTCGCGTACGCGGAGACGCTGATGAGTTTCGTGTGCCGGCTGAGGGGGCGGGGCCTGAGGGAGGTGCGCCTGAGGGAGGTGCGCCTGAGGGAGGTGCGCCTGAGGGAGGTGCGCCTGAGGGAGGTGCGCCTGAGGGAGGTGCGCCTGAGGGAGGTGCGCCTGAGGGAGGTGCGCCTGAGGGAGGTGCGCCTGAGGGAGGTGCGCCTGAGGGAGGTGCGCCTGAGGGAAGTGCGCCTGAGGGAGGTGCGCCTGAGGGAGGTGCGCCTGAGGGAGGTGCGCCTGAGGGAGGTGTGCCTGAGGGAGGTGCGCCTGAGGGAGGTGCGCCTGAGGGGGCTGCGCCTGAGGGGGCTGCGCGCCTGAGGGGGTTTGAGCAGGTTGTTTGTCTTGACAGGGCTGGGTCTAGTCGTCAGTTTGAGTTACAAGGGGATGTGAGTTACAAGGGGATGTGAGTTACAAGGGGATGTGAGTTATAAGGGGATGTGAGTTATAAGGGGATGTGAGTTATAAGGGGATGTGAGTTATAAGGGGATGTGAGTTATAAGGGGATGTGAGTTATAAGGGGATGTGAGTTATAAGGGGATGTGAGTTATAAGGATTTGTGAAGGGTATGTGAGGTAAAACGGGGATGTGAGTTTACCAGTTGAGTGTAGGGCTCAAGGGAACAGATTTTGAAGTCTGCACCTTTGGCAGCCAGTGCTTCCGCGAGTTCACAAAGCTCAATCCCCTTAACGCCCCTCGTTCTTCTTCTCCCCATTCACTCCCCCCCCGCCCGATGCAGGTTAGCGTAGGCCTCAAGGGCATCGACTCCAAGAACTGCGCCTTTGGCAGCCAGTGCTTCCGCCAATTCACCAAGCTCAAATCGCGCGCCGTGCTGCGCGTGCTCAAGGCCGGCTACTCCGTCCTCTGGACTGATGTCGACATCGTCTGGTTCTCCGACCCTCTCCCGGACCTGATGTCGTACGGCGCCGGCACCTTCCCGATCCAGAGCAACGAGCCTAACGCCAGCCTCGCCGGGACTGGAATCCGCCGGATCAACTCGGGGTTTTACTTCGCCCGGTCAGACCCGCAGACGATCGAGGGGTTCGAGGCGATTACTGCGCATGCCGCCACAACTAAGTTATCGGAGCAGCCGAGCTTTTACGATATTCTGTGCGGGGTGAAGGGGGAGAATGTGGTTCCTGGGAAGGAGGAATGCGTGTGGAAAAACGGGCTGCGGACGATTTTCCTCGACAGGGCGATTTACCCTAACGGCGCGGTGTACGGGTTTTGGGAGGCGGCTGATGTTATGGAGGCGTGCAGGAGAAAGGGAGCCAAGATTCTGCATAACAACTGGATCGCTGGGAAGGATGCGAAGAAAGAGCGGTTTGTGGTGAACTCGTTTTGGCACTATGACGGGTTGAGACGGATGTGCACGTGGGACTGGCACAGCAAGCTCCCAGATGTGATTGTGCCTGAAGTGAAGGTGATCAAGGCCACCACATAAGGCACTGTTGGAGGAGTGTTTACTCAGTTTTTTTGGCACTATGAGGGGTTGACACGCATTTGCAGGTGGGACTGGCACATCAAGCTGGCAGATGTGATTGTGCCTGAAGTGAAGGTGATTGCATCTCTCCCACCACATGAGGCACTGTTGGAGCTTGTTGAAGGAGAGGCAACTTGGCGTGTAGTTGTGATTAGTGCGTAATTGTGCCTGAAGTGAAGGTGATTGCATCTCTCCCACCACCTGAGGCACTGTTGGAGCTGGTTGAAGGAGAGGCAACGTGGTGTGTAGTTGTGATTAGAGTGTAATTGTTCCTGAAGTGAAGGTGATTGCATCCATCCCCACCAGGTGACGAGGCCTCTAGTATGACTCGAGGTGCCTCGCACGGATGATAGGTGACTCAAGTGAAGGAGATTAGAGCCATTTGCACGAGTGGCTTTTGGGGACTAAAACGATGGAATCAGCTCTGAAGGGCTGCTGTCTTTATGTGATTGGATCACTGCACCACAGTGCCTCGTCATGGGTTGTCGGGGGGTGCAAGTTGGAGGTATAATTGCACTTGCTGTAATATCATTCATGTATCGTACCTGAAATCGGACCCCAGAGGCGCTGTTTTGTGTCCTGCCCGGGATAGGAAACTCAGATATCCAATTGCTGAAAGAATTAAAAGAAGCAAAAAACCGTATAATAATACAGCACGCAAAACTTATCATGTACAGAGTTGTTCACCACATGCAAGTCCCGACTGCTGATTCTTGTTACAGGAGGCAGGCAGGTTCGAGAAAGTGCATGGGGGCAAGGGCTAAGGGGCCTTCAAATCTCCGCCTGCTTCTCCTTCGCCTAGCGAGCTTCCAGCAGCATTTGCTCCTAGGAATACGCCCCGAGTCTATGCCCACTCAGCAGAAAACGGTTTTGTAGCACTGGCACAGGTAGTTGAACACATACCGCACGCAAGTCCCATACGCAGAGAGGGTATCTGTGCCCTTCGTGTTCGCCAGCAGCCTTCTCCTCCGCGCGAACACGCTCTGCGAAGCCGAGTACCTCCCGACCATTTCGTACGCGAAATAGCAGGGCGCGTTCCCGTTACAGTACTGCTGCACAACCGCCGCGGGGCTGTAGACCGGCCGGTAGATCATGTACACCACAACGTGCGACTCGATATAAGGGTCGTATGTCACAAGAATCGCGCCTGAAAGATCGTTTGCGTCGGCGTTCGCGCCAAACTGCTGGAGGTATGAAGAAACCATACCGTACGGGTCGGAGGGAGATGAGAGGTCAGACACAGCGACTGCGAAATTCGCCTGCGACATAGGGGGAGCTGACACCGTTTCCCCTGCGTCAACCTCCAGAACTGTGGGGTACATGTTTGACACGTCCAGGTTCACTTGCGAGGTGCCTTGTAACGCGGATGGCGCTGTCAGCGAGACCACGTACGACGAGTCCACTACACGCTCGGGCAGGCTGCGCAGATCGCTCTTAACGAACTTGCTTGTAGAGGGGTAGTAGGTGTACACGTCCAAGAGACCCAGGGGCACGCAGCGGCGGGGACCTGAAGAGGGGCGTACAACAAGGAGAGAGGGGAAGGAGAGAGGTGTGAGGAATGAGCTCTCATTTGGAGGGACGTACAACAAGGAGAGAGGAAGGAGAGAGGTGTGAGGAATGAGCTCACATTTGGAGGGACGTACAACAAGGAGAGAGAGGAAGGAGAGAGGTGTGAGGAATGAGCTCACATTTGGAGGGACGTACAACAAGGAGAGAGAGGAAGGAGAGAGGTGTGAGGAATGAGCTCTCATTTGGAGGGACGTACAACAAGGAGAGAGGAAGGAGAGAGGTGTGAGGAATGAGCTCACATTTGGAGGGACGTACAACAAGGAGAGAGGAAGGAGAGAGGTGTGAGGAATGAGCTCACATTTGGAGGGACGTACAACAAGGAGAGAGAGGAAGGAGAGAGGTGTGAGGAATGAGCTCACATTTGGAGGGACGTACAACAAGGAGAGAGAGGAAGGAGAGAGGTGTGAGGAATGAGCTCACATTTGGAGGGACGTACAACAAGGAGAGAGGAAGGAGAGAGGTGTGAGGAATGAGCTCACATTTGGAGGGGCGTACAACAAGGAGAGAGAGGAAGGAGAGAGGTGTGAGGAATGAGCTCACATTTGGAGGGACGTACAACAAGGAGAGAGAGGAAGGAGAGAGGTGTGAGGAATGAGCTCTCATTTGGAGGGACGTACAACAAGGAGAGAGGAAGGAGAGAGGTGTGAGGAATGAGCTCACATTTGGAGGGACGTACAACAAGGAGAGAGAGGAAGGAGAGAGGTGTGAGGAATGAGCTCACATTTGGAGGGACGTACAACAAGGAGAGAGAGGAAGGAGAGAGGTGTGAGGAATGAGCTCTCATTTGGAGGGACGTACAACAAGGAGAGAGGAAGGAGAGAGGTGTGAGGAATGAGCTCACATTTGGAGGGACGTACAACAAGGAGAGAGGAAGGAGAGAGGTGTGAGGAATGAGCTCACATTTGGAGGGACGTACAACAAGGAGAGAGAGGAAGGAGAGAGGTGTGAGGAATGAGCTCACATTTGGAGGGACGTACAACAAGGAGAGAGAGGAAGGAGAGAGGTGTGAGGAATGAGCTCACATTTGGAGGGACGTACAACAAGGAGAGAGGAAGGAGAGAGGTGTGAGGAATGAGCTCACATTTGGAGGGGCGTACAACAAGGAGAGAGAGGAAGGAGAGAGGTGTGAGGAATGAGCTCACATTTGGAGGGACGTACAACAAGGAGAGAGAGGAAGGAGAGAGGTGTGAGGAATGAGCTCACATTTGGAGGGACGTACAACAAGGAGAGAGAGGAAGGAGAGAGGTGTGAGGAATGAGCTCACATTTGGAGGGACGTACAACAAGGAGAGAGAGGAAGGAGAGAGGTGTGAGGAATGAGCTCACATTTGGAGGGACGTACAACAAGGAGAGAGAGGAAGGAGAGAGGTGTGAGGAATGAGCTCACATTTGGAGGGACGTACAACAAGGAGAGAGAGGAAGGAGAGAGGTGTGAGGAATGAGCTCACATTTGGAGGAACGTACAACAAGGAGAGAGAGGAAGGAGAGAGGTGTGAGGAATGAGCTCACATTTGGAGGGACGTACAACAAGGAGAGAGGGGAAACAAAGGGTGTGAGGGGATGAGGAGAGAGGAGAGAGGAAAGAAGAGAGGGGGAGAGCGGACGAGAGCGAGAGATGGAATGGGCACTCGATCACCAATGGACAGAGGAGCGTCTCGATAGCTTTGTCTGGGCACTGATTTACCTTTCATTCTCGAGCCGCCGATGTACATGAAGGTGGCGTTCGTCGCCTGCGAATAGGAGAGCGCCACGTTGGCGTCGCTGCTGACGTAGTCGGCGTCGGCGATCACCGCCCGCGCCTTTTCGCGACTGGCTCCCAAGCAGAGCTTGGAGAGCCCCGCTTGGTACCTCTGCACGGAGAAAGGGACCAAGGAGAAAGAAGGCAAGCGAGGGTGGGTTAAACGAAAGGGAGGCAGAGAAGGCAGGCAAGGTGAGTCAAACGAAGGACAGCGCTTCGACTGCCCCGCTTGGTACCTCTGCAGGGAGAAAGGGGCGAAGGAGAATGAACGAAAGGGAAGGCAGAGAAGGGCAGGCAAGGTGAGTCAGATGAGGAAGCAAGGGAGGAGAGAGGCGAGAAGGCAGAGAAGGTGAGTCAAACGAAGGACAGCGCTTCGACTGCCCCGCTTGGTACCTCTGCAGGGAGAAAGGGGCGAAGGAGAATGAAGGCAGGGAAGGCACGTTAAATGAGGGAGATCTTCTCAGTCGACTCGACGGGCAACCAGACAGAGCTTGGGAGAAAGGGGCGAAGGAGCGCGACGACAAGCGAGGGTGAGTCAGACGAGGGAGAACTTTTGGGTCGACACTCTCGCGAGCGACGACAAGCGAGGGTCGACACTCTCGCGACTGGCACCCAAGCATATCTTCGACAGCCCCGCGTGAGGCAAGCGGAAAACAAGGGCGTAAGGGAAAACGGAAAACGCTGATGATGGGAAAACGAGGCTGCGGATCGCGCTCGCTCCAAATTCCAAATGGACCGCACAAGGTTCACCGCGGGCCTACGCGTGCTCCTTCCGGCGGAGGTTCCCTCCGGTGCATTACTGGCCCCGGCTGGCGGTAGAAGCTTACCGCAATCACGACGCTATCGTTCGCAATGCCTTCGCGCGCTCTTTCTGGCGGAGGTCCCCTCCGGTGCATTACTAGCCTCGGAGGTAGAAGCTTACCGCAATCACGACGCTATCGTCCGCATTGCCCGCTCGTTCTGTCACGAATTCCGGCCGCAACGCGAGCGCGAGGGCAGGCAGGAAAAGCGCAGCCGCTAGCACAGGCAACGCTGAGAGGATGTGCGCGCGCCGCCGACGACTTGTTGCATTCGACGACCCGGGGCCCCGTCGGTTTCGCTGTGTCGTTCTGTTTCGATATAACGGAGCCATTCGATGGTGTCGTGAGCGAGATCGGAGGGAGTCGGGTAAATTCTGTCGGGAAGACGGAATAGTTGACGGAAACGTAGACGAGAGCTTCTTTCTAGACGCGGGAGCGAGATGGATGTGGGACGGAGGGAAATAAGAGCAAGTGAAGGTAGGCGCGTAGGATAGGGTAATGGCCAGGCAAGAGTGAGGACAACGAGACAACAGGGCAATTTACGCAGCACGAATTTTACATGAGATTGTCGACAAGAGTGAACTGATGTGTGGCTGGCAGTGTTGCTGCAGCAGCATGGTGCAAGGTGAAGTGACGGGGGGGGTGGGGGGGGGGGTGTGGGCAGCTGCTTGGTTTGGTTTGGGCCACAAACATGTCTCCTAGTCCAGAGTCAGGTGCTGAAAATACCCAGGAGAAATGGGAACCCCATACCTTGCGCATGTCTTGCTCCATGTTTTGCCCATGTCTGCCCAATCTCACCATTGCCATCTAACGGCCCGATCTCACCATTGCCATCGAAATCCGTTCAGCCCGATCTCGGAATTGATCCAACGGCCGAAAAACGCCCAGGCGAAATGGTTGTGGTGGAAGTGGCGCCGCGTGCAGAGGCAGCAGGAGTGAATGTGGATGGGGATTGGGGGTGCCATCAGGACAGGGGAGGGGACAGGTTTGCGAACACGGGTTACTGTAAAGGTGTGGTTGTTGAGCGAAGACGGAAACGACGAAAACCTCATGAAGCGGATGTGGCGGATGTGGCGGATGTGACAAGAGCTGCCCAAGGTGCTACAGTATGTGCCAGGCATCCTGCGCCCTTGGTTCATTCAGAAATCCCCCGCAGACAAAACCTCTGTGATAAACGTCAGCTGCTTATCTAGGCTCGACGTTGCGCGGCCAAGGTTCGGCAACTCCGAGCCTTGGCGCTCAGCTTGCAGTTTGCCTGCAGAACGCCATTCTCATGGGGGAGTAGTTGTCCGCTAGGAGACTTCCTCAACCAACCAATCCAGCAGACACCACACAACTTCTGTGGGGGGCTAATTGGGCCAGCACAACTTAGCCCTGCATAATAGCAGCTCCTGTACCCGAAGGCAACGGGCTGAAGCCTAAACCCATTCTTGATCTACTCCTTAAATGTAGCGTGGTTTTATGTGAAGTACCATAATGAGACTTTATACTATCTCGTTCTACTCATTTCACAACACCCGACCAGAGCCTAGACGAAAATACAGGTTAATATACAGCGTGCTCAACTTCTTTGTACGGATTATCCACAGCTTGCTAGCTCTAATTTCCCTTGCAGAAGACAACTACTAGAAGAGAGGGAGCGCCTGAGGGACACACCTAAAGGAAGTCTATACGTTCACCTTCATCAGCAGGGCACTGTTCTGTAGCACTGGCACACGGGCTTCCAAACATACCGCACACACGTGCCATACGCCGAAATAGTATCACTACTCGTACTTGTTACCAGCAGCCTTCTCCTTCGTGCAAACACGCTCTGCGGGGCCGAGTACCTCCCAACCATCTCATACGCGAAATAGCAGGGCGCGTTCGCGTTACAGTACTGCTGCACAACCGCCGCAGGGCTGTAGACCGGCCGGTAAATCATGTACACCACAACGTGCGACTCGATATAAGGATCATATGTCACGAGGATCGCACCCGAGAGGTCGTTTGTGTCGGCCTTTGCGCCGAATTTTTCGAGGTAAGAGGAAACCATTCCGTAGGGGTCGGATGGAGAAGAAAGGTCAGACCCAGAAAGTGTGAAATTCGCCTGCGACATAGGGGGAGCTGACACCGTTTGCGTTGCGTCAACCTCCAGAACTGTAGGGTACATGTTCGACACGTCCAGGTTCACTTGAGGGGTGCCTTGTAACGCGGATGGCACTGTCAGCGAGACGACGTACGACGAATCCACTACACGCTCGGGCAGGCTGCGGAGGTCGCCCTTGACGAACTTATCTGTAGAGGGGTAGTAGGTGTACACGTCCAAGAGACCCGGGGGCACACAGCGGCGGGGACCTGAAATGGGAGAGGAAGAAAGAGAAAGTAGAGATGAGAATGGAAGGGAAGGGAAGGGGAAAGAGGAAGTGAGCGAGGAGATGTTTTTGCAAAACGTGGGAGAGAGGGAGAGTAGAGAAACAGCGGGAGCAGGGAGGGGGGAGAGATCGAAGAAGAGGGGGTTGGATGGGGGGAAAGCGGAGGAGGGGGGAAGAGAGCGCCGACGAGGAATAGAGAGGGGTGTGAATGTGGAACGATGCGGAAGAGAGGAGACAGGGTCAGGAAACGGGGTAAATTACCCTTGATTCTCGAGCCGCCGATGTACATGAAGGTGGCGTTCGTCGCCTGCGAATAGCCGAGCACCACGTTGGCATCGCTACCAGCGTAATCGGCGTTGGCAATAACGGCGCGCGCCTTGTCACGACTGGCTCCCAAACAGAGCTTGGAGAGCCCCGCTTGGTACCTCTGCAGGGAGAAAGTGACGAAGGAGAAAGAAGGCAAGCGAGGGTGGGTTAAACGGGGAATAACTATCGAGTCGACTTTCTCGCGACGCGCACCCGAACAGGACTTGGGCAGTCCCGCTTGACGAAGCTAAAGGAAGAACGAGGCTGCGGATCGCGTCCCTTCCAGATGGATCATTCCTGATTTCAAATATTTGAGACGTTTCGAAAATGGACCAAACATCCCCTGCCGCACGCATTCTTGCGCTTTTGCGCGCTCCCTCCGGCGGAGGCTACAACTTGAAGCCCTGGCAGTAAAGGCTCACCGCAATCACGACGCTATCATCCGCATTGCCCGTTCGTTCCGTCGCGAATTCCGGACGCGCCGCGAGCGCGAAAGCAGGAAGGAAAAGTGCAGCCGCTAGCACAGGCAATGCTGAGAGCACGTGCGAGCGCCGCCGGCGGCTTGTCGATGGTAACGCGTGCCGTAGGTTTCGCTGAGTCTTTAGATTTGGAGCCATTGGATGGCGCGCCGAGCGAGATGTGAGCGAGCTCTTGAAGAGTCGAGCGAGCGCGGTAGGAAAGCCACGGAAACGTTGATGGAAAGGAAAACGATGTCTCTACACGCGACAGCGCGATAGATGTGGGACGGTGGAATATACGGTCATGGGTCTTCTAATTTCTGACGGCGAGGGATGGCCTGAGGAGCGGAAGAGCAGACTAAGCGGAGAGTACTTGTTCAACGAAAGAGAGATAATGGTCAGGCAAGCGAGAGAACGGCTGGCGGCGGTTACTCGAAATGAGATGATGGGCTGTGTCACTCGGACAATTTGCATGGGTGTCGAAGTGAAATGATGTACTGTACGGTTCGCTGTGCTGCTGCTGCAGCATGCCAAATGTGAAGTGAGGGTGAGGCTGGCTGGACAGAATGGTTTTGGGGGCACAAACACGCCGCCCCCAAGTCACAGCTGCGTCGCATCAGGCGCTGAGAATATTCAGGAGAAATGGGAACACTGTGTTCTGGCCCATGTCTTGCTCCATGTTTTCCCCCATGTATTGCTCCATGTTTGGCCCTTAGCCTGCCCGACCTACCCAGTGCCATCTGTATCCGTTCAGCCCGTTCTTGCCTTCATGATCGCGCGGCGTACCGGCGGAGGATTCTTGGGGCTGCGGGAGTGAGGGTGGATTCCGCAGCGAGTGTTAGACACGAGGGTTTAGCGGGAAGATCCGAGGCAGGAAAAAATTGCCTCGGGTCTTGCCAAAGACTGACAGCTCCAGCCAGTCAGATGTCAAGCCGAACAACTAACAATGTCGCGCAAATGAACTTTCACCTATCATAACTTCGAAGATTTCTGGTGGACTCGCAAAGTTCGGGTAGTGTAGTCGCAACCCTCCCCTTGCGACAGTTCGCGACTATACAGCCGCTGCACCGTCAAGAAAATTAAACCCGCAGTTAGGTTGTGACAACCCGCGGCTCCTTCGGCTGCGGGTCGACCTCGGGTCTGACACTCGCTAAGGATACGCCCTGAATGTCGTTGGGGATTGCCGAAAAGGGCAAGGGGCAGGTTTGCGAAGGTGAGTAACTGTACTGGTGCGGTTGTTGAGCAAAGTGCAGAAACGACGAAACAAGTGGGTACAGGCAACCTGGAGGTTTCGTTAGCGAACGAGCTGATTGGTTGTGACAACAGGCTTGCGAAGAGTAGAACTGTAGGAAGCTCCCTGCCGCCGCGTGCATTGAGTAGGGGCTGATTGTTACACTAGCGGCCCAACAAGCCAAGTGTTATGTGTGTAGAAATAGGAGTAGCGCGGAATCTAATGTCCAGTTTCGGAATAACGGAATCCAGTACAATGAAATGACGAGGCAAGATATAGGAACACCATAGCAATCCTAGCCGCGTGATCGAACAGGTTTGTAGAGGGCATCCGAGGACGCGGAGCGCCGAGTAGCACGGAGGGCGATGGCAAAACTGTGAACGAGTGAATGACAATAAAATGAAAGACAATACAATATATAGAAAGCCTAGGGTGGTCCTGGACGTAGGATCGGAAGATTCGGGAAAAGTATCGAAGGGCCTCGATGTGTCGAAGCGACGTCCGGAAAGGCCCAGGAGGCTCGAACTGAAAGGTCTGGAACCCTATCACTCGTTCGGGACTGTTCGAATCGTACGCTTTGTAGCAAGCCTCAGTAAGGAATTACTCATTCCTTACACCCAACAAGCCAACGTATCCCAAATATCATGTGTGTAGAAATCAGAGTAGTGCGGAATCTAATGTCCAGTTTCAGAATAACGGAATGTAGTACAATGGAATGACGAGGCAAGATATAGGAACACCAGAGCAATCCTAGCCGCGTGATCGAACAGGTTTGTAGAGGGCATCCGAGGACGCGGAGCGCTTCGGAGTGACGCAGAAATGGTTCGGTGCCGTGTTTGGGCTGAAGCTGGGGCAGCTCTCGGTGCCGTGTGGGATTGATGTGCGCGGTCGCGGTGTGGCGCACTAAGGAATGGAAAAATCCTTACACTACCCACTCTCTAGCGAAGGTGGTCTATATTTGCGACGTGCTTGCGGGATAAATAATCCCGGAGTACAGTAGGTGACTCTATCTGTACCGAGGGAACCCATGTATCGTCCTCGCTGGTACGACGAGTCCATCGTATCAGGAAGTCAACGTGTCGTCCTTGACCGTTGATTCGTGCGCGATGGCTTATGATCTTTGCTGGTTCAAGGAGCATTTCTTCGGCTGGTCGGAGATCCTGGGCGATCGGCTGCTGGGCGACGTTTGACGTGTCAGCCACAAAGGACGAAGGAGGCTGACATGAAATGAATTATGAAATTTCCAATCGTCGTGCAGACGGAGTTGGGCGGTCACTAGCGTGATCATCTTGATGATTTTGAATGGTCCACAGTAGCAGGGTCGGAGTTTTGGCGGTATCTACAGGCAAAGTTTTTTTGTGTAAAGGAGGACTAATTTCCCTGCAGTCAATGTAATATCTCGTCTGTGGCGGTCGGCGTATTGGCGGGCAGTGACATTGACTTTTCGGATAAATTTGATGGCAGTTTGAAGGTCGTTGACGAATTGTTGCGAGCGGGGGACTTGGCTTTCGACGTTGGTGGAAATGGGTACTGTCGGATCCATCCCGTAATTCAGGAAAAAAGGCGAGTGATTAGTCGTGGCGGAGGGTGCATTGTTCTAGGAAAACTCGAGCGTGGGTAGCGAAACTTCCCATTTGCTGATATCCGGGCAGTTCATGCGAACCAACTGTTCCATGGTCGGATTCGTCCGTTCTATCTGACCGTCGGTTTGCGGGTAATAAGCGGACGAGAACTATAGGCGGGTGCCGTATCGGTTCCACGTGTCTTGCCAGAAGCGCGAGGTGAATTTCGGGTCTCTGCCAGAATCGCGAGGCGAATCTGCTCCGGGTTAAGATTCGGCTGCGCGTGCAGGTACTGTAGGGATTTGTGATCTGTTCGTACAGTCACATCGGCTCCCGTCTGGTAACATCGCCGGATCTTGAACGCGTGCACGATTGTCGATATTCTTTGTCGTGTACGGGATAATTTTGCTCGTCCGACTGTAACTTCCGCGACTCATACGGGATAATCCTCTAGCCGAACTGCTCTGATGGTGATGTCACTTGCGTCTGTCACGACCTCGAATGGTCGCCCTGGGTCAACAATCCGAACTACTGGTGACGAGATAAAAATAATTTGAATCCGTCAAACGCAACTTGCTACTTCTCTCTCCAGCGCCTGTATGATAAGCGCCTGTATGAAGTAGGTCTGTATTGGGGTAATCCCAATATGGCGCCCTAGTTAACCCCGCCATATTGGGGATAAACCAGCGCACGTAATTGACGAACCCCAAAAACGATTGTAGCTCTTGGAGGTTGGTTGGCGGCTTCCATTCTTGTGCGGGGGTCGATTTTCACGCTTTCCGTCGAAATAACGTGCCCCAAAAACTCCAGTTCAGGTTGTAAAATCTCGCACTTCGAGCATTTGGTGATGAGACGATTTTGCTGCAGGCGTTGAAAAACCGCTTTCAAGTCCTTGAAGTGTTGCTCCCGTGTTGTGCTGTAAATCAGGATGTCATCCAGATAAATGAGCACACATTTATCGAGTAGATTCTGGAATACCCCGTTCATTGTCAGTTGGAACGTCGAGGGGGCATTCGTTAACCCAAACGGCATGACAGTGTATTCATAACCCCCGTAGCGAGTACGAAACGCGGTCTTGTGGCAATCGTCGGCGAAGATTCGAATCTGGTGGTAATCGCCGCGAAGGTCGATCTTCGAGAAATAGCGAGCGCCTCGCAGCTGGTCAATCAGTTCGTCCTCACGCGGTATTGGGTAGCGAGACTTTATCGTGACCCGATTAAGGGCGCGATGATCAATGCAGACTCGGAGGCCCCCATCCTTCTTGGGTGTGAACAAGATCAGGGCGGCGAACGGGGACGTACTCCGTCGAATGAACCCGTTGGCCAGCAAATAGTCCAGCTGGTCCCGTAGTTCCTAGAGATTGGGCTGCGTCAGCCGCCATTGTGTCCGGACAGTTGGATGCGCGCCAGGCTTCGAGTTCGATCCGATGGTCCTGAGGGCGTTCTGGTAGTAGCCAGGTGACAGGTCGTCCGAAAAAATATATGAGAACTAACAAGGTTTGCCAGATCATCGGGGACCGCTGCACAGAGCTTATCAATGTTGGCCAGTTGATCGTCGTCCGTAGATTCCTTCAGACGGACGGCATATAATTCCGGGCCTTTCTTGATCGCGCGTGTCAGCGTGATGACGTTGATGCGTGTTGTTATCAGCTCTGCTCCTCGCCATTTGGGGAGTCTTTGCCGACCATTTGCACATTTGACTGTGCACTTGCCTGTCGTCCAATCGATCTGCGGGTTGTGTCGCCGAAGCCAATCTCGTCCAAGCAGCACTAGCCGTCGAGTGTCGTTGCCAGCATTGGCACGCTGAAACCGAAATTGTCACCACACTTCATGCGAACAGTTTGCACGTGATCGCGTATTGCCAGCGGGGTGTCGTCGACCAAGCGGGCATCGATCTCGAGCAAGCACCGCTCCAGGGGTAAGCTTATTTTTTTCGCCGTCAGTGGGTGAATCAGGCTGTGGCTCGCGCCACCATCGATGAAGATTTTCACTTCTTTGTTGTTAACCCTTCCTTCTACCAGCACAGGGTGATCCTCAGGTTCAGCCCCGTTATTCGTCCAAGAGCGGTCGATAGCGTGTACCGGTACCACTATCCGGTAGAGATGCTGTTTCTCGGGTGATGCAGCCATGTCAGTAGGGGGCCCGTCTGCTACTGACGAGAGTCGTTTCCCGGCCTATCCCCATCGTTGTTTTTCCCGTGCTTTCGGTCAGGGTAGTCAGCATATCGGTGACCCGGCTGGTGACATTGAAAGCACTGTCGCTTTCTGCGATCTTTGTCGTTCGCCACAATGCCATTGATTGAGGGCCGTTGATCCCGGCCACGAAAACAATTTCCCTCCCGGGAACCCGATGTCGCATATTTTTTATTGGCGTCGGACAGGTCGGCCATCACCACGGCTTGTTGGAACGTCGCTGGATGTCGCATCTTCACTTCGTAGCGAACGTCGGATTTGAGTCCAACGATGAACCGATTCTTTTCCTCGGCTTCGGACAGGTCGATGATTTGGTTGCACAGTGCCTGAAATGATGACGCGTAATCCTGGACAGAGGTCAACTGTTGCCAGGTGTCCAGCTTCGTGCGTGCGTTATCCGAGGCAGATATGGGCTCGAACCGTTCACGCAAAGCTGTACCCCACGCTTTCCACGCGCGAATCGCGGTCGATCCGAAAATTGACGTTGCATCCCGGGCAGCAGGCTCCGAACTCCCGAAAACCCCTTGAGTGTTCCCTGTCAAAGTCCCCGTCTCACTTAGAGTTGATCGCCACCAATCCAGTGCAGGTCCCCTCAGTAGTGAAACAACCAGTTTGATTTTTAAATCATCAACAGTAATTCCGACGGCAGCGAAATAAAGCTCTATCGCGAAAAGCCAGCCCGTGATGGTGGTATTTTTGTCCATGGGGTTAAACGGGGGTGGCATCGGCGGCTTTATCTTGGCTGCTGGTACAGTTGGTGTGGCTGCAGGTGATGCAAAAATAATTGCTGCTGCTTCAGAGCTGGCGGCGACCATTGTCGCAGCTGCTGCAGCTGCCGTTGCACGTGCGGCGGCATTCGTTGCTGCGGCTGCTTCATCATCACAACGCTCATGCGACACTTTGTGTGCGATTTCGTCCAAGACTATTTCGACACGTCCCGTGCTGGCAGCGTCCTCGGGGGCGGGCGACTTCTGGCGCGTAGTCTCTTGCGCCTGGCGAAGTTCGGTAACTTCGGCGCGAAGTTTGTCGTTGTCGCCTAGCACAGCTGTCAGGCGAGCGTCTGTGGCAGCGAATTTTGCCAGCAACTCATCGAACTGTGCCTGGTCCATGTGGCGGACACTACGCCAGGTGGGCAGAGGAATATCCGTAATTACCTGTGCTCAAGTAAGAGAGCAAACGCTATCGTAGTCAGGCGAATTAATTTGTCTTAGCAGCTCAGTGAGCGAATTACTCTCCCCTTGAAAAAAAGTTTTCCGCGTGCGGAAGCGGGTAGGTTAGGAAAGTAGTGTCAAACATTGCTAGCTAGGAAGAGGAGCCATGGAATGGCGTGAGGTTTAGGTAGGAGAAAAATATTGAGAGAAAAGATTCTTTGGAATAGAAGAGAGAGGGATACAAGAAGGGGGGTTGTACCCTCTACAGTAGGATCCAGTAACACCTACCAAGCCTACCATTATATATATATCAAATATATAATTTCACACACCCTACGCTTGGTAGCTGAAAGCCCACCACACACACAACACACTAAGCCAATCACCCCCTACCACCCCCATACTCAGCAGCAGCGACGGCTACTCCAACATGGTCAACCCCACGGCGCGTGAGGCGGGGTGACGATGACAGCGAGGGCAGCGGTTGCAATGGTGGCAACGGCTGCAGCGTCGACAACAGCGGCGGCGTGGCCTGCAGCAACAGCTGCAGCGGCGGCGGCTTCGACGACAGCTGCCGGCGGCGGCGGAGCTCACAGCATTCGGCAGCATGGCCGGGCTCCGCGACAGTGGGACGGCCGGCGCGAGTCAGCCGTCGGCTGTGGCAAGGAAGAGGGGACGCAGGGGAAGGGGGCGGGGCTTCAGCAGCGGAGCCCGGGAGCATGCCGCCCGTGTGGAACGCTGGCTGCATGCGGGCGTGCTGACCAGTGCTAAGACGGGGCGTTGGCCATTGCCGTCCACGCTGTCGACGTGCTGGCGCTTAGACGCCACCACGGCAGCACGACGGCGCCATTACGGCAGCTCGACATGGCCGTGCTGGCGGCGCGAAAAGGATAGGAGCGAGGAGCGGAATGTCCGGAAGCGTGAGGAGGTGGCCCAGAAGGGCGGACCTCCCGCTCTAATACCATGTCAAACATTGCTAGCTAGGAAGAGGAGCCATGAAATGGCGTGAGGTTTAGGTAGGAGAAAAATATCGAGAGAGAAGAGTCTTTGGAATAGTAGAGAGAGGGATACAAGAAGGGGGATTGTACCCACTACAGTAGGATCTAGTAACACCTACCAAGCCTACCATTATATATATGTCAAACATATAATTTAAAAAGTAGCTCCGAATACTAGATGTTATGTGTGTTTGATCTGAGTAGTCTCTGAGTTAGAAGTGTTGAATAGAATGAGAGTAATGAGTTATACAAGGCCAGTCGGGATAATATATAATGAGTTATACACAATCAAGGTCGTAGCAAATGAGGTGCTACAGGCACGAGTCCAAGCTGTACGCAGTGCCGCTGATGATCTTTAGGCGCAAGCGCCTTCGTAAAGATATAAGCTGTGTTGGCATCGGAGGCCAAGTGTACTACGCCGGCCTGGCGATGCTACTGTAGCTCGCGCAAGAGGAAGTACCGCAGCTGGAGCAGAGAGTCTGTGGTCTACTGGCAGAGGGGTGGGCTGTGCGGAAGAGAACTGAAGGCCGAACCTCTAAAGGACTTGGCGCACCAAGTGTGACTGTGTGAGAGTGATGGTGCGCGCTGCTCTGTCCCTAGAAATCTGCAAGCCAAGGTAGTGGCGCTGCTCTCCTAGGTCAGTGCAGGTGTATCTCCTCAGCGGTTCGGCCTTCACGGAGGCCAGTGCGTCTCTGTCTGCAGCAGCAAATACCAAATCGTCTACGTCAACAAGGATGTAGAACAGAGTCTGGCCGGAACGGACAAAGAGCAAGGGGTCCACAGACGACGGGAAGAACTTCAGGTCAGCAAGTGTAGCATGCAGCGTGTCGTGCCACTTACGGGACGCCTGGCGGAGGCCGTAGACGGGGCGCCAGAGGAGCCACTCGGTACCAGGGGGGAAAGTACCGGAGAAGCCCTGGGGGTGGCGCAGGTAGACCTGCTCGTGTAGACTGCCCTGGAGGAAAGCTGTGGAGAAGGCAAGTGATTGCAGCTCATACTCACGCTGCGCTGCTACGTGTAGCAGCGCCCGAAGAGTAGTCATCTTCGGGGTCGGGGCGAAGGTCTGAAAGAAGTCCACCCCCTCACTCTGAATGAAGCCTCGAGCAACGTAGCGTAACTTGAAGACAGGCGACTCTCCAAGAGGGCGCTTCACCTTGAAGAGCCATCGTCCATCAACTACGTTCCCCAGGTGGGGGAACTGCGTCGACGAAGGTATCGGTGGATCTCCAAGATGTCATCTCCTTCTCCATGGCAGCTATCCACTGAGAGGCACAGGGTCCCGAGGTGGCCTCAGCGTAGGTGCGAGAGGTCGGGATGTCAAGGACATCTGGTTCACCCTCAGGGACTAGGAGCATGGAACAGAGATCTGCCTCAGACAAGAAAGCGAGCTCGAACTGCCTGTCCTCTAGGACGTCACTGCCAAGGGCAGCCACACCCCCGACGGACGGAGGGCAGGTAGGGTCAGTGACCGGAGTGGTGGCATAGTCAAGGCGGCAGGTATCGGCGAAGTCAGTGACAGCAGCAACAAGAGCCGATGGACTCGAGACAGGAATGGACGGATCGGTAACAAGAGAGGCAAGGACATGAGGAACAAGGGGATGCGCGGCACGGAGGAAGTCAGAAAACGGATGCGGGGCTGCAGCGAGCGACGACAGAGGAGGAGATGGGAGGAGCGGAGGAGCACGAGACGCGTAGTAGCGAAGCAACATAGGGTGAGAACGTGGAACATGGGAGGTGGGACGAGCACAAGACGAACGACGAGCCCAGACGTGAGACGGAGGAGTCAGGTCAGGAGAGAGGGGAGGAGACACAGGAGGAGAACGAGGAGGGAAGCGAGCCGGAGAAGAGTCCACTGGAGGAAACACAGGGCCGTGGACCGGCAGAGGAAGAGGCGGTGCCGACCGAGGAGGCACCGGCGGGCGGTTAGGAGAAGGAATGCCGAGGAGGCGAAGAGTGGACACCGGCGGCGACGGCTGCTGCCCGGCGCCAACACCAGAACCTCCAGTAGGACCACGGATCCCTCCGAGAAGCCCCACGCAAGCACCCCCAAAACGGGAACCCGCTCGAGTGCCCGCTCCGGCACACTCCCCAGGACCCCCAGAACGTACAAACCCCAGCGGCGGTGACGACGGCGGCTGCGGCTGCAGCGGCGACGACAGCTGCGAAGGCGGCTGTGGCTGTGACAGCAACGTCGGCGACAGGGGAGGAGAGACCGGGGCGGGGATAGGCGGGGGAAGGGACTCCGCCGAGCCGCGAGAGTTAGCAGATCCCTCGGTAGGGACAACCGACGGGAGGGGGGTGACGTGAGACACACCAGACAGGGCAGGGGGGGGAGGGGAAGGAGCAGGGGCGACTGGGGGAGGGGGGGGAACCAGGAATTGGGGGGGAGTGACCGGGGGACCACGGTGGGGAAAGCGGTGGTAGAAGGAGACGGACTCATCAAAGGTGACATTGCGAGAGTGAAAGAAACGGTGAGACGACGGGTGGTAGAAGTGCAGTTAAATGAGTCGAGGGGGAAACCTAGAAAGACACAGGGGACGGTGCGGGCAGTGAGCTTGTCCGTGCCAGAGGCACGAACGTGAGCAAGGCAACCCTAGACGTGGAATGCAGACGCGTCACCAGGAGACCCGGTCCAAAGGAGGGTCGGCGAAACCTGCGGCCGCTGAGGGTGCGGCCACATGTTAAGCTGGTGGGCGGCGTAGCGAATGGCAAACGGCCACAGAAACGGGGTGCACTGGCAGATACAAGCCACCTCCATGACCATACAGATGCGTCGCTCAGCAACCCCATTCTGCTGCCGGGAGTTCGGTAGGGTGTACGTCTGGGTGATGCCCTCCGCACGACAGAAGGGACCAAGGCAGCCAGAGGCGAAATCGCCACCACGGTCAGAGTGAAGACGCAAAACAGGGAGACCTCGGTGCACACGCGCACAGACAAGCCACGGGATAAAAACGTCGGGCACGTCGGCCTTCCACTCCAAGGGAAACACGGTGGTATAGCAAGTGTAGTCGTTGA
The DNA here is from genome assembly GCA_027943415.1 of Closterium sp. NIES-67. Taxonomy (NCBI): domain Eukaryota; kingdom Viridiplantae; phylum Streptophyta; class Zygnematophyceae; order Desmidiales; family Closteriaceae; genus Closterium; species Closterium sp. NIES-67. The sequence continues at coordinate 178,210 of BQMB01001148.1, forward strand.
CAAGCACTAGGAAGTAACGCTCACGACGCGGCCCATGGATGGGGGCGGGGCCCCAGACGTCCATGTGCAGGGTCTGTAACGGTGCAGTGGTGGGGGGGAAAGAGGAGGAGTGAGGGGCATGGCGGAGCCGGCCCTTAACGTAGGGGGTGCACGGAGGTGCTGCTGAGGAGGGGAGCTTAGGGAACGACGCAGGGAGACCTAAGACAAGACCGTGCTGAGACATGTGACAAAGACGTATGAGGGCGGGGTGACCTAGGCGGTGGTGCTACAAAAGCGACGGGTGAGTAAGCGACTGACACGAGCAAGCCGCAGCAACATGGGTAGACGCAGCCACATGGGGGGGCGTCCCCACCGGGGGGGACGCCGTGTCCAGCGTGAACAGGCCAGACACCGGGTCCCGGGGGAACGTGGTGAGGGGGGCACCAGTGGCGGCCTCGGTACAGACAGCATACCTCTTGTGACCAGGGAACGTAGTGGTGACCCCGAGGTCCTGAAGACATCCGACACCAACTAGATTCCGAGAGAACGAGGGGATGTGCAGACCTGTAAGAGAGCCCGGGGGTGGTGGAATTACGGGCGACTACCAGACCCGAGGGAGGGTCTGCAAGGGTAGCTGCGGCAGGGACGGCAAGTGTCGTAAGCGTAGTATGGTTCCGAAAGAAACACCGAGACGCGCCAGAGTCGAGAGTGAAGGAGAGCGCGGTAGTGGCAGCTGGGGGCAAAGTAGCTAGGGTGGAAACAAGGCTAAACAAAGCAAAGGGTCCTATGCTTGACGTAGCAGGGGAGCCTAAACTAGGCACACTGGACACACCTACACTAGGCAATACGGGGTAATAGGTACAGGTCACACTGGAGTCATCGACATACAACACATACAATGCAGAGGTAATCTCATCCGTGTCCATATCAAAGATCCTAACACCATGGCGGAGCAGACTATGCCCGTCGGAGAGGATCGGCGCGGGGCTGAAGCTGAGACAAAACAGGTCGTCCAGGCGACTAAAACAGTGAGTAGGAGTATGACCGGTCTTGTCGCACACGAGGTCGCGGCGAGGACCGGCCTGGAGCTGATACTGGCAGCGCGCGTCACTCGCACCACCACCCGATAACGAGCTACGCGCACAATCACCGCGACTACCACCACCAACACCAGCGCCAGGCCACCCAGGCGGGAGGCGGCCGACCCTCCGCTGCAACTGCTGCCGCTGCTACTGCTGGTCAAACTGTGGTGCCTGCTGCTCCCGCTGGGAATGCTGCTCCGAGGCACCAGTCCCAGCCCCCTCGTCGATACTACAGCCAGCGGATGAACCACCTCCACCCCCTCCTCCAGTACCCCCGCCGCGCCTAGTCTTGGGGCGGCGAGCCTTACCATAATGGGACTGCGCTGCGGCCACCGTGGCAGCGATCTCAGCAGCAGGGGCTGTCTCATCTACAGACGCAGAACCGTAAGAGTAAGTGCATTGAGCGAGAGCACAACCCTGAAAGATAGGGACCGGCGTAGTACCGCTAGACTGGGCGGTAGAGCGCTGGCGGGTCTCTATGGCAGACAGGGTGCCGACAAAGTCAGAGAGGGTGAGGTCAGCGGGGTGCAGACTCAGAAAGTGGTCGCGGGAAGTGGCAAGGCGGTTAGGGAGGCGGGTGGCAACTATGTAAATGGTAGAGCAGATAGGGGGCTAATACACACAAATCTGGGCCTAGGTGCAGGCAGCGCGCCAGCTCGCGTTGAGCGTGAGCATGTGCGTGGCCAGGTCAGCGACAGTGGGGAAAGGCGCGAGATCGGGGAAGAGCATGGGAAGGATCAGGCGGCCGGCAGAGGCAGAGGACGGGGTCGAATAACGCTCGACAACAGCCTCTAGGAACTCCTGCGCAGTCCTGACCGACTTAAAGTGAGGGAGCTCAGGTGGGGCGCGGTGCAGTGCGGTGGGGAGGGGTACAGTGTGGTGCAGTGTGGTGCTAAGCGGTGCAGGGCGGTGGAGAGGGCCGATTTATCGAGCGGGGGCCGGGAAACACGGCGGCTGAGCAGCTGGGAGACAGGGCCGCGGGGCGGTTGGGCAACGGGGCCGCGAAGCAGCGGGGCAACAAGGTCGCGGGGCGGTAGGGCGATGGGGCCGCGAAACAACGGTGCGACTAGGCCGCGGGGCGGCTGGGCGACGAGGCCGGGGAGCAACGGGGCGATGAGGCCACATGGGCGGCTGGGTGATGGGGCAACGGGGCAGCTAGGCGACGGGGCGGCTAGGCTACGGAGCGGCAGGGCGGCTACGCTAGGGGCGACGGGGCCAGCAGGGCGGCTAGGCGCTGGGTGACGGGGCAACGGGGCCACGGGCGGTTAGGCGCCAGGTGACGGGGCTGTCGGGCCACAAGGCGGCTAGGTGCTAGGTGGCGGGGCAAGGGGGCCACAGGGGGCTAGGCGCTAGGTGACGGGGCCGCGGGGCCAGCGGGGCGGCTAGGCGCTGGGTGAGGGGGTGACGGGGCCACGAGCGGCTAGGCGCTAGGGAACGGGGCCGCGGGGCCAGCAAGGCAACGGGGCCCTTGCGGCGGCTAGGCGCTAGGCGACAGGGCAGGCTAGGACCTAAGGCGGAAGCGCGGGTGGGCGGGGGGGACGTAACCTACTCATTATACTATCTCAGAGATAGAAGTGTTGAGTAGAATGAGAGTATTGAGAGGTATATAGCTGGTGGGTTGTACTCTCTATGGCATGACCCTATATAGTTTTCTAAACATACACAAATATGTTTGACAAGTAGCACGAAATCGAATGTCGAGTTTTAGAATAACAGAATGTCGTACAATGGAATGACGAGGCAAGATATAGGAACACCAGAGCAATCCTAGCCGCTTGATTGAACAAGTTCGTAGAGGGCATCCGAGGACGCGGAGCGCTTCGGAGTGACGCGGAAATGGTTCGGTGCTGTGTTCGGGCCGAAGCTGTAGCAGATGTCGGTGCCGTGTGGGGTTGATGTACTGTATGCGGTAGTGGTGTGGCGCGCTAAGGAATGGAAAATTCCTTACACCGAGCCGGATTGAAATCGCTATTAGATCGCAACGACCAATGCTACACTGAAAATAAAGTTGCTAACCCCCCCTTCATCACCATCTTCCTTTAGCGGTATTAGGACATGTTACCATAACGAAATCAATCCTCCAAAATATCGATTCAGGGAAAATAGTCGGTTGCCCGCTGGTAACTAGTAACAAAAGGCAAACGGATGCAAGGAAGACGCCACATCGATTCGGCAATCGATGTGCCATCGTGGTCAAATCGCGTGCGCGCAAAACAATGCGGAGACCAGGAGCTCCCGAGTCGCTCTCTTTCTCGTGAAAGTCGCAAGTGGGAAAGAATGCAATGCAAGGCAAGGCAATGCACCAAGTTGCAAGTGGGAAAACCGCGAAGCTGGTTTGGGGTTGCCTGGTTTGTTGCTACACTCGCGCACCGAGAGCGCGGGTACGCGAGTGACTCGGGAGGTGATTTGTAAAACCACTTCGCAATATAGATTCGGAGAGCAATCGTTATGATCGATGTTGTACATCGATTTAATCCTCCGATACTCCGATTTTCCTTATGGTAACACGCCCTTAGCCTTTCCTTTTCAGGAACACTCGTTTCTGACACAAAATCAAGCGGGAACAGGGTCTCACATGGATTCAATCCGGCAGGCTCAACCATACATCTCCTATGAATATCGCATTCGTGCTGCACGATCCAGCGCGGTGAAGTGATAGATGTTACTTTCAACATGTCGCACCATGTAATAGATGCTCTAATGTAAGGAAATTCCCTTTTCCTTACTGGGCTCGACTACAGCGCGTACGCCCTCGACTCTCGGAAGTCTAGGCTCGGCCAACTTCGTCGGTCCAGAACCACTTTGCAAACCCAAACCTCGACGCGCAGCACTTCCGTGGCTTTCGCCAACCGAATCGCCCCAACCTGTTTGCGTGGTTCTCGGCTAGCTCTGTTCGTGCCTATAAATGCATAGGCCCTCATTTGTATTGACACTCTTGAATCAAGACTCCAATTTATAACAACTAAACTTATCGGTAACATGCTCTTGAAACATGCCCACAGCCAATCAATCTCCCAATCAGGGAAAATGGAAGTGGTAAAAAAATATCGCACACCTTTCTTGGTTTAGATCGTTTGGCTACATTTAGTCGTGGTTTTGTGCAATGTAGTAGTCTCCAGTGCGATGAAAATGAGTTCGCCAGCTTAGGACACTCCCACCTCCCTCCATTCCATACCAACCAATTCGCCTAGGAACTACTATTTCTTGGATCTGGTTCCTTTCTCATAAAATTCCAGCCCCACGAATCTTGTCAGTACTGCTAGTTCTTGGGATCCGTCAGGTATTAGCAGCTCATCTTTGTACTCTCGCCTTTCGCTAGTATCTCATCATGGCTCGTCGATCCGTATGGCGGCTCGCCTTTGTTCTCTTCGCGATCTTCTTGATCCTCTCGCCAGCAGGTGATCCATCCGCCATTTCCTCGCAAGACCCTAAACGCTCGATATTGTCATTCATTGAGTACCTGATTCCGGGGAAGAAAATCGCATGAACGGATATGATCTTTCGCAATCCTTCGTGCATCACGCGCTGACGCCATTGTCTAATATCAGCTGATGCGTCATGCTTGTTCGTCCTTTTTCCGTTCCCTTTTTATAATTCCGCTGCCAGTCACCGTCCGTGCTGACGATGACGATGACGATGAAGATGCGACTGCTGCTGCTGACGACGTGGCGGCTGACGCCGCTGCATCCGAGATGGTTGCGACGGAGGAAGAGGAGGAGGCCGAGGAGGAGCTACCGCGTCTTATGCCAGCCGCCGGGGTCGAAGTCAAATCCATCCTTCCCAAGTTCTTCGGCAAAGGTAGGCCTCGTCTTTTTCTTTGGCGCCTTAGGAAAAGCACGCCACGTATGATCACCTTGTCGTCCAATCGCTTCGCAAGGGAACCTTGTTTTCCATTGCTGGGATGTCGCAGGTCATGCGATGTGACCTGGATCTGAAATACTCTCCCACATTGCTGTTCATCTGATGTCTCCATTCTGACATTAATCCAATAGTTAATGCCTTTTTGTGATTTTTTTTCGTATTTTTCTTTCAGAGCCGCTGATCCACGCCGGTCAGGAAGCCGAGCTGCTCTTTTCCATCAGCAACAACGGTACGCCCGCCTTCTCCCTCCTGTTTTTGTCATCGATTCATCTCCATCGTCGATCCTGGGTTTGCACTCTTGCAGATGTTTCCCAAGTGCGAGAACGCTATTCTCCGTATCCCTAATACAAATTTGGACGTGGAATATATACACTAGATCTGTTTAGATCGCCAACTTAGCGTCGTATAAGGCACTGAAACAGGGCGATTGAGCGGTAAGTTGAGTGCTGCTGAGGGATTTATGGCTAAGCATGATTTGGTCAAAGGCAGTGAAAGGCAAAATCTTAACATCTCCCCTTTTTTGTGTCTCTTACTGCCGTCGTGTGTCCCTCATTGCTCTAAATGTACTGGCCGCATGGCTCTGTATTTGAGTCGAGTCAAAAATAGACTCATTGTATTGGCCGCATGGGTTCCATTGTGTGTTCATGCTCGCATGTCCCATCCCGCTGTTTAAGGCGACATTCCCAGTGTCCTATTTCAAAATTGACCATTTGAGGTTTTTCTCCCCCCGTCGCAGGTCCCATCCCGGTGTTCATGGGTAACGTAACTGGTAACATCTATGTGCCGTTCGACTTCCGATATGTGGTACAGAACTTCTCGTCCGACGTAAGTGTTGGCCGGCATAGGACGCCGATTATTAGTGGGTGGGAACAGGGGGAGGGAGGGGGTGGGAAAGGGAGGGAAGCGTGCGGGGAAGGAGAGGGGGTGTGGGGGGGGGGAGGAGAAGGGGATGGGACGGTGACCGGGAAGGTGAGGAGGATTGGGAGTTTGGGAAACGGGGTTAGGGAAAGGGAAATGATTGAAGGAGGGATGCCCGATTCAGCACTGGCGGCTCTCGTTTTTTGTAATGTTGCACGACTTGGCGCAGCAGAGGCGCATAAAGTTGATTTGAGAGGGTATTGGACTGGTTGTAGGGGGAACGAATCTAACGTGGTGTGGAAGAGTGCAGAGAGGAAGGGTTTTTGCATGAAGCTCTTTTTTGTCCTTAACCTTCATGTCCCTGTCTTGCCGCGTGCTGTACGTTCTCGTCCCTTTTGTTCACGCAGTCGTACAACGTGACCATCCCTCCTGGTGTGCAGACCTCCTTTTCCTTCCTATTCACGCCTGAGAGATACCTTCAGGTGTGTTACCTCTTTCTTCATTTCACTGCGAATCAAGTCTGTTCTCGGATCCCGTCCCTATTTCCTCTCTCCCTCAAACACCTCCCCACCCCCCTCCCCATCCCCCTCCCGACCCCCTTCCTCCCCTCATCTCGATTCCACTCCCCTCCCCTCCCCTCCCCTCCCCTTCCCTCCCCTCACACCCGCCGTTTGTTCTCATTCGTTTTCTGCTGCTGTTTCATTTCGTTCTTCTTCACCATTCTGCATCTTCCCCATTGCCCTTCACACTAATTCCCCCCCTTCCTCCTCTCTGCCCACACCCACCCCAAGCACCCCCTTCGTATCTTACACATTGCCGTATTTCCCCGAGCTCCGAGATTTTGGTCGACTAAAAAACGGCTGGCCTATCCTCTACCCCCCGACCCCACCCCTCCCCCAGCCTCGGGACTTCGGTCTGGCACTGGACGCCTTCTACATCGTGGGCGATTCCCTGCACGCGTCCCTCCTGATCAAACGCCCCGTGGAGGTGCTTGAGCCTTTTGTTTGACTCAAGAGACGAGTGCTCTGTCCCTCCCCCCCCACCGACATCCACCCCCCTCCCCTTCCTCCCCCGAATTTCCCCTAGCCTCGTGACTTCGGTCTGGCCCTGGCCGCCTTCTACATTGTGGGGGATTCCCTGCACGCGTCGCTGCTCATCAACCGCACCGTGGAGGTGCTTGAGCCGGTGGGGTATGTGAGCGGGGAGTCCATCTTCCTCGTGCTGCTGGCCGCTGGGCTGCTCGCGCTTTTCGGCGTGTGGGCGTACAGCCAGATCGAGAAGATGAACCAGGTGAGGGGGCAGGCAAGGTCCTGCTCTGCTTAAGCCTGCGCATCGATCGCAGTGGAGGTGCTTGACCCTTGAGCCGGTGGGGTATGTGAGCGGGGAGTCCATCTTCCTCGTGCTGCTGGCTGCTGGGCTGCTGGCTCTCTTCGGCGTGTGGGCGTACAGCCAGATTGAGAAGATGAACCAGGTGAGGGATTAGGTTAGATCCCATTCCGTTTAATTCCGTGCATCATTTACACAGTCGAGGTGCTTGACCCTTGAACCCGTGGGGTATGTGAGCGGGGAGTCTATTGTCTTCGAGCTGCTGGCTGCTGGGCTGCTCGTGCTGTTCGGCGTGTGGGGGTACAGCCAGATCGAAAATATGAACCAGGTGAGTGAGATGAGTGAGCCTGTGGGGCCAAAACTGTTACCGAAGGACCCGCATCCGGTTTTGAGTCTACTCAAATGTCGCCCTGCGTTGGCTGATCAATCAGGTGAAATGAATGAACACTTTGAATGGGTACATGTTTTTACTCAGACCGAATCGGTCGCTGCGAGATTGAGCAGACGAAAAAAACAGGAAGTTGAGTATCGTTTAGTTATAAAGGACACAGGGGTTAAAACCAAAGATGAGCCACGGGATAGGTGACTGAACAATCTGAAACAATCTGAAGCAGCTGAGCAGCTCACGCATGTTGAAAGCGCACTGGAGTGGGGAATGGTTCACTTGCAATCAATTCAACAAGGGTTGCAAGGAAACCTTAGCCTGGGAAGAAGGAAGCAATCCGCTGTTATCTTTCTCCTTGTGCGTTGTGTGTGGGCTTTCGCAATGTGTATCTGATCGTGCCTGTGCTATTGCGCCTTGGCATTGCCAATCCTGTAGTGCCAATCCTGTATCATTGCCAATCCTGTATCATTGCCAATCCTGTATCGTTGCCAATCCTGTCCCGCAGAAATCCCGCCGGACTAAGAAGCTGGAGACGGGCACAGGGGGAGACTCGGCAGCTGAGGCCAACGAGTGGCTCCAGGTCAGTTGCATGAATGGAGGGGGTCTTCAGATCAGTTGACCATGTTGCCACATTTGCACAACGAGAGCTGCAAATGGCATGCATTTTCTCTACCTTTCAAGCCAATTCTGTTTTGCTTGGAATCATGTTTCTATTGCAGGGTACCTTCTTTGAGCAGCACAACAAACAGCAAGTTAAGTCTCGAAAGAGGCAGAAGTAGATTGCTACCCGCATGCACAACTGCATTGGGTGGCCTTTCTGTTGAGGCAGCTTACACTGTTTTGCAAGGATACCGATACCTGTGGAAAGTGGATTTTTGGAGATGAGTACTGTACTAGTTGACTTGATAGTATGTCTTGGAAAGATCCGTATGTTCCTTGCATGTTCAATGCTTCGTACCAGCCTGGCAGTGTGGTGGCAGGGTTTCAGCTAGGATTTAGGGCTGTTTGAGAATCAGTTGGGTTTTCAAAGTTGGGTGTGACTGTCAACCTATACATATGTTGTATGTAGAAGTTATAGGCTAGATAGGTGAATGTTCTTAGAGGGTAAAACTCCAACCCCATATGTTACTTCTCCCTTGTTTCTCTTCATTCTAGTATTCGAACATGGTATCATGAGTAGGTTAGGTCCACCCACCCGCTTCCGCCCCGCGCCCTAGCCTACCGCGCCTTGCCGGCCCCTAGCGTGTCTGCCCCCCCCCCCCCCCACCCCCCCCCCACCCATCGCGCTTGCTGTCCCCTACGCGACGTGCTGGCCCCTCGCGCCTAGCCGGCCCCTTCGCGCCCAGCCGGCCCCTTCGCGCCCAGCCGGCCCCTCTCGTAGCCGGCCCCTCGCGCCTAGCCGGCCCCTTGGCACCCAGCTGGCCACTCTCCCGCCGTAGCCGGCCTCTCGCACCGTAGCCGGCCCCTCGCGCCCTAGCCGGCCCCTCGCGCCTAACCGGCCCCTTCGCGCCCAGCCGGCCCCTCTCGCGCCGCAACCGGCCCCTCGCGACTAGCCGACCCCTCGCGCTTAGCCGGCCCTTCTCGCGCCGTCGACGGTCCCTCTCGCTGAGCCGGCCCCTCTCACCCAGTCGGCCCCTCTCACCCAGCCGGCCCCTCTCACCCAGCCGGCCCCTCGAGCCTAGCCGGCCCCTACTGCCTAACCGGCCCCTCCTGCGCATCGCCAGCCCCACGCGCCTTGCCGGCTCCTCTCTGCGCGCTAGCTCTTCCCGCACCTGCCCGGCCTCCAGCACGCCTAGGCGGCCCCTCGTGCGCCTCGGCCCCTTGCGCGTCCGCTGGCTCCTCACGCGCCCACCGGCCCACTTGCGCCCTCCTCGACCTTCCGCCCGATCTCCGTTCCGGAGAGTCCTGCCGCCACGTCGTTGTATCGCAGTGCACCTGAGTACCTGTGTCCCTGTGCCGCTGTGTCCCGGTGCCGCTGAGGTTGCGCGATGGCGGACGCCATGCTACGTCTGGACGCGGAGGGGCACGCGATCGACTTTGCCGCCTGGCTTGTCGATCTTCGCCGGCACCTGACAGGTCAACGCCAGGATGGGCACTCATTGGCTATGCTTGTTGATGGCTTGCTTCCCCGCCCCCCCGTGCCTAATCCCCTCCCTGCTGACCCCACTACTACTGAGAGTGAGGCCTTTGCTGCTGCTGCGCTCGCTCGCGCTGTCTGGGATTCTCGCGATGCTGTAGCGCAGCTTGCCATTAGTCATGCACTTCCCTTATCTGAGCGTCCCGCTTCACTGCTGTAGCAAATGCCAAAAACTTCCTAGATGCAGTAGTTGCACGCAACTCCATGCCTGCCTCCGCCTCTGCTAGACGCTTGATCCTCCCCATGCTCTTCCACGATCTCTCTGTTTTCCCCACTGTCGCTGATTTCGCCACTCACCTCTGTGCACTTGAGACCAGCTACCGCGCTGCTAGCACTACTGACCAGCTCACTGCCTTCCCCCCAACGTTCTGCGCTACCCTGTACCTTATTGCCATGCACTTGCCTGACCGCTTAGCCACTGCCTGTGACCACTTCCTTAGCCAGCACCCTGTTGACCTCATCTTGACCGCCTTTGTCACTGCCCTTTCTGAGATGGAGACTCGCTAGCGCACTATCGCTCAGTCAAGCGGTGTTGCGGAAGTCCCTATCTTTCAGGGTTGTGCTCCTTCCCAGTGCACGTACGCTGACGTTTCCGCCGCTGACGCTACAGCTGCTCCTGCCACTGAGACCACAGCGGCGGCCTTCCCGCAGTAGCACTGACAGCGTTAGGGCCGTCGCGGCCCCAAGGGAGGGCGTGGTGGTTGTGCTGGTGGTGGTGGTTGTGGCGGCGACAGTGGTTCTGACGAGGGGGCTGGGTCAGGTGTCCAGGAGCAGCAGCAGCCTCAGCAAACGCAGCAGCAGCAGCAGCCGCAGCAGCAGCAGCAGTAGCAGCCGCGGGCCCGCCTCCTGCCGGGGTGGCCAGGAGCCCCTGGAGGTGGTGGCCGAGGTGGCGGTCCTCGCAGCTCGGCGTCTACTGGCGGCTTCGGTGGTGTGGGCTACCAGTACCAGCTCCAGAATGGGCCCCTCCATGCCACGGTGTGCCGCCGCCTGCACCCGACCGCCCGCTACTTCCGCCGCCTCGACGACCTCTTCCGTCGCTGCTTTGGCCCGGCCCCGGACCTCCATGACTGGCCCAGTCTGCTGCGCCACGGTGTGCCTGTTTTTGACCTAGACATGGATCATATTAGTTGTGCCCTGCATTCTCTGTATGCTGATGCTTCTAGTGTGTCATGAACTTCTTACCCTGTATTCACTACCTTAGGCGTAGCACCTGTGTGTAGTACAGACACCCCTGCTGCGTCAGGCGTAGGACCGTTTGCTTTGTCTAGCCTAGGCTCTACACTTGCTTCTCCTTCGTCCGCCGCTACCGCTTCGCTGTCCTTCACACTTGACTCCGGTGCGTCTGTCTTCTTCTTCCGCGACCACGCTGCGCTTACGCCGCTTGCTGCGCCTGCCGCTACCACACTTACTGACCCCTCCTCTGGTCCTGTAGTTGCTTGCAGCTACACTACCCTTCCTTGTCCAGCGGTTCCCTTACAGGCCTGCACATCCCCTCATTCTCCCGGAACTTAGTTGGTGTCGGCTGACTTCAGGACCTCGGCATCACCACTACGTTCCTGGGTCACGAGCGGTACGCCGTCAGTACCAAGGCCGCCTCACGATCCCCCCTTGCAACGTTCCCCCGGGACCCGGTGTCTGGCCTCTTTACGCTGGACACTGCTTCCCCCCCGGGTGGACCGTCCACACTGGGCCCTACGTCTACCCAGGTCGTCGCTGCGTGATCGTGTCAGTCGCTCACTCACCCGTCGCTTCTGTGGCACCATCGCCTAGGTCACCCCGCACTCCCGCGTCTGCGTCACATGTCCCAGCACGGTCTCGTCCTATGTCTCCCTGCGTCGCTTCCTGCCCTCCCTCCCTTGCCTGCGCCGCCATGCACGCCGTGCGTCGAGGGCCGGCTGCGCCATGCTCCTCACTCCTCGCTTCGTCCTGGCACCGCACCCCTCCAGACCCTACACCTCGACGTCTGGGGCCCGGCCCCCGTCCCTGGACCGCGTCGCAAACGCTACTTTCTAATGCTCATGGACGACTACACGCGCTACACCACGATGTTTCCCTCGGAGCGGAAGGCCAACGTACCCGGCATTCCTATCCTGTGGGTCGTGGCTACGCGCCTCCACTGCGGTCTCCCTGTGTTGTGTCTCCACTCCGACTGTGGCAGTGAGTTCGCCTCTGGTCGGCTTGGACATTTCTGTCGTGTGGAGGGCATCACCCAGTCGTACACCCTACCGGACTCCCCGCAGCAGAATGGGGTCGCTGAGCGACGCATCGGTTTGGTCATGGAGGTGGCTGGTACCTTCATGATTCATGCCAGTGCACCCCATTTTCTGTGGCCGTTCGCCGTTCGCTACGCTGCTCACCAGCTTAACATGTGGCCGCACTCCCAGTGGCCGCAGGTTTCGCCGACCCTTCTTTGGACCGGGTTCCCTGGTGACGCGTCTGTGTTCCACGTCTAGGGCTGCCTAGCTCACGTTCGTGCCTCTGGCACGGACAAGCTCACTGGCAACACTGTCCCCAGTGTCTTCCTCGGTTTCCCTATTGACTCGTCAGACTGACACTTTTACCACCCGCCGCCTCACCGCTTCTTTCACTCCCGTGACGCCACTTTCGACGAGTCTGTGTCCATTTACCACCGCTTTCCCCACCGAGGTCTCCCGGTTTCCCCTCCCTTGTTTCTGGTTCCCACTCCCCCGGTAGCCCCTGCTTACCTCCCTCCCCTTCCTGCTCTGACTGATGTGTCTCACGTCACTCCCCACCCGTCGGTTGTTCCCGTCGAGGAGTCGGTGGACTCTGGTGTTCCCGCGGCGCAATTCTCGCTGGCTGTCTCTCCCCCGGTGTCTCCTCCTCCGCCGCCGCAGCAGCCGTCGACGCCGCAGCAGCTGCACCGTTGCTGCAGCAGCAGCCGTTCATGGACTCTGGGGGTGCTGGCATTGAGGAGGGTGCTAGTCCTGGGGTTCCTGTCGTGCCTTGTCCGGCGGGCTCGGGGGTGACACCGGTGCAGGAGAGGGTTCTCGCTCTGGTGGTGCTCGTTTTGGGAGTGTTGGAGTGGAGTGTTTCGGAGGTGGCCGCAGTGCAGCTGGCGGTCCCGAGAACGGTGCAGGTAGACCTGCTCGTGTAAGCTGCCCTGAAGAAAAGCGGTGGAGAAGTCGAGAGAGTGGAGCTCGTAGTCATGCTGTGCTGCTATGTGTAGCAGCCCTTGAAGAGTTCGGGGTCGGGGCGAAGATCTGAAAGGAGTCCACCCCCTCTCGCTGACTGAAGCCTCTAGCCACATAGCGCACCTTGAACACAGGCGGCTCTCCAGGGGGGCGCTTCACCTTGAAGAGCCACCTGCCATCGACTACGTTCACCCCAGGTAGGGGAACTGCGTTGACGTAGGTGCCGGTGGATCTCCAAGATGCCATCTTCGCTCCATGGCAGCTATCCACTGAGTGGCCCAAGGTCCCAAGGTCGCCTCAGCGTAGGTGCGAGGGGTCGGGATGTCAAAGGCGTCTGGGTCACCCTCAGGAACTAGCAGCATGGAGCAGAGATGGGGAGCAGCCTCAAACAGGAAAGCAAGCTCGTACTGCCTGTCCTCTAGGACGTCATTGGCAAGGGCAGGATCACCCCCGATGGACGGAGGACGGACAAGGTTCAAGACCAGAGCGATAGCGTAGTCAAGGCGGCGGGTAGAGGCAAAGTCATTGACAGCAGCGACAAGAGCGTCAAGACTCGAGACAGGGACAGACGGGTCGGTAACGAGGGAGGCAATGACCTGAGGAACAAGAGGACGAGCGGCACGAAGGCAGTCAGATAGCGGGGGAGGCGCGAGAGCGAGCGACGACGGAGGAGGCGAAGGCAATAGGGGAGGACGCGACGCGTGAGAACGAAGCAACATAGGGTGAGAATGCTGAACAGGAGATACAGGATGAGCACGAGAGGGACGGCGAGACCAGACGTGAGACGGAGGCGTCTGGTCATGAGACAGGAAGGAGACACAAGAGGGGAACGAGGGGGGAGACGAGGCGGAAATGAGCCCGGCGAAGGGAACACAGGGCCGTAGATAGGAAGAGGAGGAGGCGACGGGGAAGGCGCAGGCGAGCAGTCAGGGGAGGGAAGGCTGAGCCGGTGAAGGGCAGACACTGGCGACGACCGCTGCTGCTGCTGCATCTCAACGCCGCCACCTGGACTGCCAGCTGCCCCACGGCTACCTCTGGAAAACTCCACTCCAGCACCCCCAGAACAAGCACCCCCATAGCGAGAACGCTCGCCAGCACCGGTGCCACCCCCAGACCCATCGGGACAAGCCACCACAGGAACCCCAGTTCAAGCACGCTCCTCAACGCCATCACCCCCAGACTCCACGAGCGGCTGCTGCTGCAGCGGCGCCGGTGGCTGCTGCGGTGGCGGTGGCTGCTGCTGAGGCGGCTGCGGCGATGGCTGCGGCGGCTGGTTCGGCCGCGACTGCGACGGCGGAGGAGGAGACACCAAGGAAGAGGCAGGCGGCGAGAATGGCGCTGCGGGGCCACCATAGTCAGCCGGCTCCTCGATCGGGACAACCGACGGGAGGGGATTGACGTGAGACACACTAGACGGAGCAGGACGGGGAGGGAGGTGAGCAGGGGCTACCGGGGGAGTGGGAACCAGAAACAAGGGAGGGGAAACCGGGAGACCTCGGTGAGGGAAGTGGTGGTAAAAGGAGACCGACTCATCGAAAGTAGCGTCACGGGAGTGAAAGAAGCGGTAAGATGGCGGGTGGTAGAAGTGCCATTCAGACGAGTCGAGGGGAAAACCTAGGAAGACACAGGGGACAGTGCGGGTAGTGAGCTTGTGCATGCCAGAGGCACGAACGTGAACAAGGCAGCCCCAGACGTGGAACGCGGATGCGCCACCAGGGAACCCGGTCCAAAGAAGGGTCGGCGAAACCTGCGGCCGATGGGAGCGCAGCCACAGGTTGAGCTGGTGAGCGGCGTAGCGAACGACGAACGACCACAGAAAATGGGGTGCACTGGCATGAATCATGGAGGTACCAGCCACCTCCATGACCAAACCGATGCGTCGCTCAGCGACCCCATTCTGCTGCGGGGAGTTTGGTAGGGTGTACGACTGGGTGATGCTCTCCGCATGACAAAACTATCCAAGCCGACTAGAGGCAACCTTGCCGCCAGGGAGTGCCCATCCTAGAGCTGATCTGTCAGGTGACGGCAGAGATCGACAAGCCAGGTGGTGAAATCGATCGCGTGTCCCCCCGCGTCTAGTTGAAGCACAGCATCCGCTATCGTGCAACCTCCGCAGCACAGCGGTACAGCGGCACAGCGTCACGGCGGCACAGCGGCACGGCGGTACAGCGGTAGGACTCTCCAGCGAGAAGACTGGGTAGAAAGACAAGGAGGGGCCCGAGGCGCGCAGGGCTGGGGCGCGCAGAGCCAGCGAGTGCGTGAGGGGCCATCGAGTGCGTGAGGGGTCGGGGAGTGCGGGAGGGGCGAGCGAGTGTATGGAGGGCAGGGGAGCGGGGGAGGGGCCGACAGGCGCGTGAGGGGCCGGCAGGTGCGTGAGGGGCTGGCGAGCGCGTGAGGGGCCAGCAGGCGCGTGAGGGGCCGGCGAGTGCGCAAAGGGCCGGCGGGCCCGTGAGGGGCCCGTGAGCGCGGGAGGCCGGCGAGCGCAAAGGGGCCGGCGAGGTGAGCGGTGACCCGAGCGGGTGCGCCAGGGGGCGGGCGAGCGCGCAAGGGGCCGGCTGGGCGCGAGGGGCCGACGAGGTACGTGAGAGGCCGACACGGCAGTGAAGGGGCGGCGGTCATGCTAGGGGCCGGTGGTGCGCGGGAGGGGTCGGCTACTGCGAGGGGCCAGCACGGCGCGCGTGGGGCCGGCTATGCGAGAGGGGCCGGCTAGGCGCGAGGGGCCGGCTAGGCGAGAGGGGCCGGCTAGGCGCGAGGGGCCGGCTAGGCGAGAGGGGCCAACTAGGCGCGAGGGGCCGGCTAGGCGAGAGGGGCTGGCTAGGTGCGGGAGGTCGGCTCGGCGCGAGGGGCCGTGGCGGCGCTTGGGGCCAGCTGGGTTCGAGGGGCCGGCGGGGCGCTAAGGGGCCGGCACAGCGCGTAACGGACGGCGGGCACGCTACGGGCTGGCGAGGTGCGCTAGGGGCCGGCGATGTGCGCTAAGGGCTAGCGAGGCGCGGTATGCTAGGGCGAGGGGCGGAAGCGAGTGGGCGGACCTAACCTGCTCAGATACCATGTTAGAATATTAGAATGATTAGAAGGAAGAGAGAACAAGGGAGATATAGGGTTTGGGTTGTACTTTCTAAGAACACACACCTATTCTAGCCTATTATTTCTACATGCAAATGTATGTATAAGTCAACAATTTTACCCTTAATTTTCACGCTCCAGTGGATGGCAGCCCTTAACAATTAGGGCTCGTTTGCACAGTACCCTTTTCACTGCCATGGTTAGAATCTACTCAGAGATGTATGGACAAGACGAAAAGGGTGTGAGTAACGTGCACGTGGCTGTGAGGGGAGAATGACGAAATCCACTAAGTGAGTTGTCTCCCCTCTGTGACAACAAGGTATGAGTAACGTGCTGTGAGGGGAGAAGAACGGAAATCTACTTAGGGAGTTGTCTCCCCTCTGTTGGTGACTACGAGGTGTGACTGTGAGGGGAGAAGAACGAAAATATACTAAGGGAGTTGTCTCCCCTCTGTTGGTGACTACGAGGTGTGAGTAACGTGCTGTGAGGGGAGAAGGACGAAATTCTTTTAAGGGAGTTATCTCGCCTCTGTTTGTCAGTTGGTGTGAGTACGTACTGTAAGGGGAGAACAACGAAAATCTTCTAAGGGAGTTGTTGTCAAAGCGAGCTAGGTAGCTAGGGAAGAGACACCATGGAATGGCCCAAAGTTTAGGAAGGAGAATGTCGAGAGGGGGGGTTGTACCCTCTGCAGTAGAATCCAGTAACACCTACCATGCTTGTCATTATATATATATATATATCAAATATATAATTTAACACACCCCCTAGGCTTGGTAGCTGAAAGCCCACCACACACATAGCACACTAAGCCACACACCCCCTAAGCCTAGCACCCCCATACTCAGCAGCAGCGACAGCTACTCCAGCAGGGTCAGCCCCTCGGCGCGTGAGGCGGCGACGTCGACAGTGAGGGCAGCGGCTGCAACGGCAGCGACGGCGGCAGCGTCGACAGCGGCGGCGGCGGCGGCGTGCAATGGCGTGGCCAGCAGCACCAGCTGCGGCGGCGGCGGCGGCGGCTTCGACGATAGCTGCCGGCGGCGGTGGAGCTCGCAGCACTCGGCGGCGTGGCCGGGCTCCGTGACGGTGGGGCGGCCCCGGTGTTGGAGAGGGTTCTCGCTCTGGGGGTGTTGGCATTGAGTGTCCCGGAGGTAGCCGTGGTGCAGCTGGAGAATCTGGTGTGGGCGTGGGGAAGAAGCAGCAGTTGCAGTCGCCGCTGGTGTCCGCCCTTCGCCTCCTCGGTCTCCCATCCCCTGGCCACTCGCCCGACCTTTCTTGCCGCCGCCTCCCCTGCCTGTCTCCGGCCTTGGGTTTCCTCCGCCGGACTTGTCTACGTCTTGTTTTCCCCCTTGTTCTCCTCCCGTGTCTCCTCCTCTGTCTCCTGACCCGACGCCTCCGTCTCACGTTTGGTCTCGCCGTCCCTCCCGTGCTCGTCCTGTCTCTCCTGTTTAGCGCTCTCAGCCTATGTTACTTCGTTCGCACGCGTCTCGTCCTCCCCTCCTCCCGTCTCCTCCTCTGTCGTTGCTTATTGTCGCTCCGCCTCCTCTGTCTGACTTCCTTCGTGCCGCTAGTCCTCTTGCTCCTCGGGTCCTTGCCTCCCGTGTTACCGACCCGTCTGTTCCTGTCTCGAGTCTTGAAGCGCTTGTCGCTGCCGTAGCTAACTTTGACTCCACCTGCCGCCTTGACTACGCCACTGTTCTGGTCTCTGACCCTGCCCATCCTCCGTCCGTCGGGGGGGCTCCTGCCCTCAGCAGTGACGTCCTGCAGGACCGGCAGTACGAGCTTGCTCCATGCTGCTTTTCCTGAGGGGGACCCAGACGCCTTTGATATCCCGACCCCTCGCACTTACACGGAGGCGACCTCGAGACTCTCGGGCTAGCGCTTTAGCCTTGGAGTAGGCGCCGTCTCGTGACGGTCCACTCGTTCGTCGTCTGTTGCCCAGTCTAGCTGTGAGGCTGAGATCTACGCCGTTGGCATGGCGGCATAGGAGCTGCGCTGGCTAACCTTCTTGCTCACAGACTTAGGTGAGCGGCCTAGCTCTGCCTCGGTCCTGTACGCTGACAACAGGGCCATGATTCTCTTGTGTCAGAAGCCTCGTACGGAGGGCAGAGCAAAGCACATCCAGCTGCGGAATTTTTCATGCGCCAGGCCTGTGTAGTACATTTGGCCTCAGGTGCCAACACAACTGATATCTTTACGAAGGCGCTTGCGCCGAAAGATCATCAGTGACACTGTGTACAACTTGGTCTAGTTCCTGTAGCTTCACACTTGCTAGGACCTTGATTGTGCACTACTTTTTATTATTATCTTGACTGTCCTTGAGGCTTTTGTCCCAGTGGCTGGGCTAGTAGTACCTCTTGTTAATTTATATATGTTATTATATAATTGTAGGCTTGGTAGCAGTTACTGAATATTACTGTAGAGGGTACAACACCCCTCTTTGTATCCCTCTCTCTTCTTTCCTAGCCTCCCTTTTTCTCTCGTCAAATCTCTCTCCTAGTTCTCCTAGCTCCTAAAACCTCACGCCACTTTCATGGCGTCCTAGTTCCTAGTTTTTGACGTGGTATTAGAGCAGGACGCCCGTCCTGGGCCGGCTTGTTAGATTACATGAATACTTTACAAGAAGGAGAAACCTAGAACATATACATGTTGAGTTGTACTCACTAGAAACACACACCTAGTCTAGCCTATAACTTCTACATAGATCATATGTATAAGTTGACACATCCCCTAGGCTAGATAAGGGGTGGTGATAAGCAAGAAGCACACAGCTCAGGGTGGTACTACTAGTCCAACCACTGAGGCAGGGGTCCGTAGACCAGTCAGCAAGAGTACAAACAAGACTAAAGCAAGCCAGTGCGGCACTACTAGTCCAGCCACTGGAGGTAAGGCCACAAGGCCAGTCAGACAGGTATATATAGTAGCGAGTACACAATCATGGCCCCAGCAAATGAGAAGCTACAGGAACAAGACCAAGCTGTACACAGTGCCGCTGATGATCTTTAGGCGCAAGCGTCTCGGTAAGAGGGGTCGCAGAGGCAACCGCAGCCGAAACGTTAGTAAACATGCACTGGGAGGGGGCACAGCCGTAAAAGATAGAGACTGCCGGCGCACCGCTCGACTGAGCGATAGTGCGCTGGCGCGTCTCGATCTCGGTGAGGGTGTCGATAAAGGCGGTCAGTGTGAGGTCACCCAGGTGCTGGCTAAGGAAGCGGTCCCGGGCACTAGCTAGGCGGTCCGGCAGGCGCATGGCGATAAAATAGAGGGTCATGCAGAATGGGGGGGGGAGCGCAGTGAGCTGGGCAGCAGTGCTGGCATTGCGATAGCGAGTCTCTAAGGCACGCAAGTGAGTGGCAAAGTCTGCGACAGTAGGGAAGGCAGCAAGGTCTAGGAACAGCATCGGGAAGAGCAGGCGGCCGGCAGAAGCGGATGCAGGTGTGGAATAGCGAGCAATAACAGCGTCTAAATAAGCTTTGGCCGTATCAACTGTAGCGAAACGCGAGCGCTCAAACACAGTGAGGGCGTGACTGATAGCAACCTGAGCTACTGCATCGCGTGAGTCCCAGACCGCACAGACAAGCGCAGCCGTAGAGAAAGCCTCACTCTTAGCGGAGGTGGGGTCAGCAGGAAGGGAAGCAGGTGCAGGGGGGCGGGGGAGCAAGCCATCAGCATGGACAACCAGCGAGTGTCCATCCTGGCGCTGACCTGTAAGCTTACGGCGGAGATCGGAGAGCCAGGCGACGAAGTCAACCGCGTGGCCCTCAGCGTCCAGGCGGAGCACGAAGTCAGCCATCGTGCAGGGTCAGCGACACAGCTCCTCAGCGACACGGCGGCACAGCTCCACAGCTCGGGAGGAGCACAGCGGCACAGGGACACGGCGGCAGCACCCTCCAGAAGGGCGGCTGCGGGGCGCCCCAGCGCGGGCTAGCAGAGGACACGGGGCCCGAGGTGGCACGGCAGGCGGAGCAGGCACGAAAAGGGGCCGCGCTGGCAGGAGGAGGGGCCGGGCGAGCGCACTGGGACCGGGCGGGCGCTAGGAGGGGCCTAGCACGCGCGGGGCGGCCGGGCAGGCGCGACTGGGGGCCGGGCGGGCTTGAGGAGGGGCCGGGCGGGCGCTGCGGGGGCCGGCTAGGAGCGGGCTCGACGGTCAGTGAGCCGGCCAGGAGCGGGCGCGTGGGGCCAGGGGGGGGGCCAGCTAGGAGCGGGCGCGATGGCCAGTGGGGCCAGCTAGGGGCGGGCGCGAACGGCCAGGGGGCCGGCTAGGAGCGGGCGCGAACGGCCAGGGGGCCGGCTGGGGGCGGACGTGAGGGCCAGGGGGGCGGCTAGGGGCGGACGCGACGGCCAAGGGGCCAGCTAGGGGCGGACGCGACGGCCAGGGGGCTAGCTGAGTGCGGACGCGACGGCCAGGGGGCCAGCTAGGGGCGGACGCGACGGCCAGGGGGCCGACTAGGGGCGGTCGCGACGGCCAGGGGGGCAGCTGAGGGCGGACGCGACGGCCAGGGGGCCGACTAGGGGCGGTCGCGATGGCCAGGGGGGCAGCTGAGGGCGGACGCGACGGCCAGGGGGCCGACTAGGGGCGGACGCGACGGCCAAGGGGCCAGCTAGGGGCGGACGCGACGGCCAGGGGGCCGGCTAGGGGCGGATGCGACGGCCAGGGGGGGGCGACTAGGGGCGAACGCGACGGCCAGGGGGCCGACTAGGGGCGAACGCGACGGCCAGGGGGCCAGCTAGGGGCGAACTCGATGGCCAGGGGGCCAGCTAGGGGCGAACGCGACGGCCAGGGGGCAGGCTAGGGGCGAACGCGACGGCCAGGGGGGCGACTAGGGGCGGACGCGACGGCCAGGGGGCCAGCTGAGGGCTGACGCGACGGCCAGGGAGCCGACTAAGGGCGGACGCGATGGCCAAGGGACCAGCTAGTGACGGACACGACGACCAGGGGGGCGGTTAGGGGCGGACGAGAGACTAGGGCGCAGGCGGAAGCGGGCGGGGGGACCTAACCTACTCGATACCATGTTAGATTACATGAATACTTTATTAGAAGGAGAAACCTAGAACATATACCTGTTGAGTTGTACTCACTAGAAACACACACCTAGTCTAGGCTATAACTTCTACATAGATCATATGTATAAGTTGACACGACTCCCCTCCTCGCTTCCGCTGTGTTCTCGTTCCCTGTTCGCCGTCGTCGCAGCCTTCCTACTACCTGCCGACGTGGCACATTTTCCAAGATGCAGCGGCGGCCTTTGTGTGCTGTCGTCCCAGCGTCGACGAGCAGCCGCGGCTCCGACGTCACGCTGTGGTGGCGTCGTCGTGGTGCCGCGGCCGTGACGTCGGCCTGTTGCCGTCGCGCACGACCTGCGTCGCTGCTAGGATTGCAGCCCGCCCGCACGCCAGTAAGCGCCGCGCCTGCAATGGCGCCGCGCTGAAGATCCGAAGCCCCGCTTCTTCCCCTTCCCCTTCCCTCCGTCCCCTCCTCTTCGCCACAGCCGTCGCCTGACTCTCGCCGGTCGTCCCCTTGTCGCGGAGTATGGACACGCCGCCGGAAGGGCGGGGGCCGCTGCCATTACCGCCGTCGTAAGTCGAAGCCGCCGCCGTCGCCGCTGTCGTCGCCGCACGCCCGTCGTCGCCGTCGCTGTCGCTGCTGCCGGGACTGCCGCCGTCGCCATCTCCAGGGCCTTGGGGTTGGCCCAGCTGGAGTAGACGTGGCTGATGGGAATGGGGGTGCTAGGTTAGGGGGTGTGGGGGTCCTTGCTACCAAGCCTAGGGGGTGTGTTAAATTATATATGTTAGTATGTAATTGTAGGCTTGGTAGCGGTTATTGAACATTACTGTAGATGGTACAACACTCCTCTTTGTATCCCTCTCTCTTCTTTCCTAGCCTCCCGTTTTCTCTCGTCAAATCTCTCTCCTAGTTCTCCTAGCTTCTAAAACCTCACGCCACTTTCATGGCGTCCTAGTTCCTAGTCTTTGACACCGCCCTGGGTTGCTCTTGTTTAGTTTGTACTCTTGCTGACTGGTCTTCGGAGCCTTGCCTCAGAGGTTGAACTAGTAGTGCCACCCTGAGCTGTATGTCACCTTTCAGGCACTACCCCTCATCTAGCCTGGGGGTGTATCAAAACATAAACATGTATCTTATAGGCTAGATAGGTTACCCTTAGAGAGTACATGTAAGGAAAATTCCTTTTCCTTACCGGGCTCAACTACAACGCGTACGCCCTCGACCCTCGGAAGACCAGGCCCGGCCATTTTCCTCGGTCCCGAACCATTTCGTAAACCCAAACCTAATGCGCGGCGCCTCCGTGGCTTTCGCCAGCCCAATCGCCCTAACTTGTTTGCGAGGTTCTTGGCTACCCCTGTTGTGCCTATAAATGCCTAGGTCCTCATTTGTATTGACAACTCTTGAATCACGACTCTTTTATTACACTACCTGTTATTACTCTGATTAATTCATAACAGCTGGTATCAGAGCCCCGTTCCTGCCCGCTTAGTCTTCCGTAGAGTAGTCCGTTTATATCGGGAGAGGACCCGACAGAATAGAGAGTTGGCCAGCGGTTGGTAGGCGAGCTCGTTAAAGCTCCTCCAACTAAAAGCGTGTGCACCCTCAGATCTGTCAGGTAAAATTTCCAGCATGACTAGCACGCCAGAAACCTCTGCCCGTCGTAGTGTTAGGAACGTGACTCAGGAGGAGTTTGACGAGTTGCAAGCCAGGGCGGCTACAGTGACGACACTGCAGGCCCAGCTTCAACAACTCGCGGATAAATTCGAGTTGCTGGGAAGCGAAGTTCAGACGCTCCGCAACGAAAACTCGTCACTTCGCCAGACGCGGGGTGAAACGCGTCAGGAGCGGCCTGTTACCCGAGACGAGGATGCTGCGAGCGAAGCGAAGGCGTCGGCGACACCTGAAGCAGTTGAAGAAATCCAAAGCGAACCGCGGGCGGCCATTAAAATCAAGCCTCCCATGCCCCCACCGTTCAACCCGACAGACAGGACGATCACCGTGAGCGGGTGGCTGTTCGCCATGGAAATCTTCTTCATGGCAGCAAGTATTAATGACAACGCCTCACGTGTCAACTTGGCTGTGTCGCTGCTGAGGGGACCGGCACTCGACTGGTGGCGCATGCATCTTGACGAGGGAGGAGCTCCGGCAGGGAATCAACGGCGGCAGCTGGGGAGATGAGTTCATCAACGGCAACGGCAGAACCAATCTTTGGCTCGACCACGATCCGCACGTGGAAAGCGTGGGGCGAAGCGTTGAAAAGCAGATTCGAGCACATATCCATGCGCGAAAATGCTCGCACAAAGCTTCGGATGTGGAGACAGTTGGGCCCTGTCCAAGAATACACGGCGTCGTTTCTGGCCATCTGCGACCAAATCGGAGGGATCAGCGAGGACGAGAAAATCGATGGCTACGTGGGCGGACTCAAACCGGAGATTCAACAAGAAATCGTCCTGCGAGCCCCGACGACCTTCAACGAGATTGTTCGCATGGCGGATGCGCTGGACGCGCGACGTGGACTCGCGAGAGCGGGTTTCCGAGAGGGAAATCGCTTTCGAGGCCAGCCCCAACACACATCAATCAACGGCGTGGACGTGTTTGCAGCCCGAGTATTTTCGGAGACCTGCTTCCACTGCAACCAGCCGGGTCACATGGTGAAGGACTGCCCGCAGCTGAAGAAGAACTTACCTAACGACAAGAAGCAGTCGGGAAATGGAGATCGTCAGTAGCAGATGGGCCACCTACTGACTTGATTGCGTCGCCCAAACGCCACCACCCCCACCAGGTTATAGTGCCGATTTGGGCTATCGACCATTCCTGGCTGAATAAGGGGGGTGAACCAGTTGACCACCCTGTGCTGGTTGAAGGGAGATTTGGTGATACCCGCATAAAAATATTTGTTGATGGCGGGGCAAGCCACAGTTTAATGGATGTGACGAAAGCGAAAAAATTGCGACTGCAACTGGAGCGGTGTCTGCCTGAAATCGACGCGCGATTGGTCGATGGCACACCCCTGGCAATTCGGGAGCGAGTACCTCACGTGCGAGTTATATGCGGCGAAAATTTCAGCCTTACGACGAAGATGCTGGCGACAACGTTGGACGGCTGCGACATGCTGCTGGGACGCGATCGGCTGCGCGAGTACAACCCGAGCATCGATTGGCGGACGGGTGACTGTCGAATCAAATGGAGTGGCGAGTGGCGACGACTTCCGAAGTGGAACAATCCAGATTCTGCGACAGTCGGCGCGGTTACCATCAAGCGAGCAATGATTCGCGGGGCACAACTGTACGCCGTCAGATGGATCACATCCACGTCTACCAGCGCACCGGCCGACATCGACAAACTCTGTGCGGCAGTCCCTGACGACTTGGCGACATTGATCCGCAAGCATGCCGACATCTTTCCGGACGACCTACCGCCAGGATTGCCACCCGAGCGAGACCACGACCATAAAATCCAGTTGGAGCCTGGCGCGCAACCGACGGTTCGGACACAGTGGAGGCTGAGTCAACCAGAGCTGGATGAACTTCGACGCCAACTGGATTACCTGCTCGAGAAAGGTTTTGTTCGCCCCAGTACTTCACCGTTCGCAGCTCCGATACTGTTCACCCCGAAGAAAGATGGCGGACTATGAATGTGCATTGACTACCGCGCCTTGAACCGGGTTACCATCAAGTCTCGCTATCCTATTCCGCGTGCCGACGAACTCATCGACCAACTTCGTGGGGCAAAGTTCTTTTCGAAAATTGGCGTGCGAGGCGGTTACCACCAGATCCGTGTCAACGAAGCTGACTGCTACAAGACGGCGTTTCGAACCCGATACGGGAGTTACGAGTACACGGTCATGCCTTTTGGCTTAACCAACGCGCCTTCAACATTCTAGTTAACCATGGACGAAATTTTTCGGCCGCTGCTGGATAAATGCGTCATTGTGTACCTCGATGACATCCTGATATACAGCACTACCCGGGAAGCACATTTGAGGGATTTGGAAGTAGTCTTCGCTCTCCTGCAGCAGCATCGACTCATCACCAAGGGTTCTAAGTGCGAGTTTCTGAAACAAGAACAGGAGTTTTTGGGACACGTTATTTCCATCGACGGTATTAAAATCGACCCGAAAAAAATCGCGACCATACAAGACTGGAAGCCGCCGGCTAATCTCCGCGAACTTCAAAGTTTCCTGGGGTTTTTGAATTACGTTCGCCGATTTATCCCGAACATGGCGGGGGTAACTTCCCCTCTCACGGATCTTCTGAAGAAAGGCACGTTTTATGAGTGGGGGGGAGAGCAGCAGGCTGCGTTCGACCAACTCAAACTTTTCCTGACAACACCTCCGGTTCTTCGCATTGCAGATCCTCATCGTCCGTTCGAACTCATCACCGACGCTAGTGACCTGGCTGTTGGCGCAGTACTGTTACAGGACTTCGGCGAAGGCCTTCAACCCATCGCCTACGAGTCACGAAAGCTGAATCCGGCCGAGCGAAATTATCCCGTCCACGACAAGGAGTTACTCGCCATCGTTTACGCGTTCAAGGTTTGGCGCTGCTACCTGACGGGCGCTGATGTGACAGTCCGAACAGACCACAAATCGCTACAGTTCATCCGCGCCCAACCGACACTCAACCCCAGACAGATTCGCTGGCTCGATTATCTCGAGTCGAATTTCCACTACAGAGTCACCTACAAACGAGGGGCCAGCAACATCGCCGACGCACTGACCCGCCCTTCAGTACATACCGCCGCTGTCCTAATCACCCAAACCAATCCGCTGCTAACTGGACTATTTACCCACGGATACAGTACCGACCCATTCTTCACGACTAACAGTCATCCCCAACTGACAGTCAAGCAGGGGGCTTATTACCTAAAATCCGTTCCAATCGGATTTGGGTTCCCGCTTACCGTACCCTACGCGAGCTACTGATACAGGAGGCACACGACTCGAATTTCTCAGGTCACTACGGCATCGACAAAACTGCCAAACTACTGAGCCGTAATTATTACTGGCTCGATTTGCCGACGGACGTGCAGCAGTACGTCACCTCCTGCGCCACGTGTCAACGCATGAAGTCGTCACGACTTCGACCTGCGGGATTACTGCAGCCGCTCGAGCCACCCAGCCGACCCTGGCAACAAGTGATGATGGATTTCGTCACTGGCCTGCCAGCTGGTCCCAGCGGTTATGACGCAATTCTCGTCGTCGTTGACCGTTTGATCAAAATGGCACACTTCGCCGCCTGCAAGACGACAATCACTGCCGAGCACACAGCGAAGCTGTTTCTCACGAACATCGTACGGCTACACGGCATCCCTTCGGCAATCATCAGCGATCGCGACCCTCGGTTCACGTCCAATTTCTGGACAAAAACCTGGCAGCAGTACGGCATACGTCTGCATCTGTCCACGGCATACCACCCTCAATCGGACGGCCACACTGAGCACACCAATCAGACGATGGAGCAACTGATTCGTACAACGTGCACAGACCCGGCCCAGTGGGAAGATTCTCTTCAACAGATCGAGTTTGCGTACAACAACGCCCCATGAGTCACGACTACTCAGTCCCCGTTCTTCCTTAATTACGGGATAGACCCGACAACCCCTCTATCGCCACCGATCGAAAATCCGGCACCCAGATCGCAGCAGTTCGTCGAAAACCTCCGACAGTCTCAGCAAAAAGCCGCCGATGCCATTCTCAAAGCCAACCAACGGGCTAAGCAGCAAGCTGACCGACGACGCCGTGACTTAAACTTTGCCCCTGGGCAATTGGTCCTGTTCGACACTCGAAATTTGGGGATTCCCCTCCCAAATAAACTACGACCAAGATTTTGCGGCCCATTCTGCATAATTTGCATGGTGACTCCCGTCACCGCCCAGCTGCAACTACCGGTCGACTGGCGCATTCATGATTCATTCCACGTCAGTCTCCTGCGACCGTTCGTCCTGAATACAAGTGATCTCGACCGTCAACATATCAATCCTACGGTCAACCCAGTACCCGAGCCGACGATCGAGCCATCGAAAATTCTCGCTCATCGCGTACGAGGTTCTCGCGATACAGCAGCCATTGATTTCCTTGTACGATGGGTCGATCGCACGACTGATGACGACCTCTGGGTCCCCGCAGCTATGCTCGGTGAACACAAAGTTGTCAGGGACTATTTACACCGACGACGTGTCCCGGATGTGGGTAGTCTCTGTTAAAATTATATAAGTTATAATTTAATATAGGCTTGGTAGGTTGTTACTGAACCTTTCTGTAGGGGGTACAAACCCCTCCTTGTACTCCCCTCTCTTCCTAATCCAACCACCTTTCTTCTCGACATCCTCTCACCTCTTAGATCCGTTTTTCCTCACGCCATTCCATGGCGGTCTTCTTCCTAGTATCCTAGCCAACCTAGCCTCCTAAGTTTAAGAACCTTTAGTCCTAAGTTTCTAAGATGGTATCAGAGTAGGAGATCCTCCCTGTTGGATCGCCTCCTCACGCTTCCGCAATTTACTCCTCGCTCTCATTAGCTCGAGCGGCCATGGCGGCCGCGTTTTGCTGCAGTGGCGACGTCGCGCTGCCACTGGCCGCGTCGTGCCGCGACCGGCTCGACGCGCTGCCGTGGCGTCGGGCCGTCGTTCTGCAGTCGCAGCGTCGACGTCCCGCTGCGGCATCGACGCTGCCTCTGCCGTCGTGACGTCGACGTCCTGCTGCAGCGTCGACGGCGCCGTCGGGCCGCAGCCGGTTGCGTCGACGCTTTGCCGTGGCAGCGTCACCTAGCTGCCGTTGCAGCGTCGGCGTGCCGCCACAGCGTCGACGCCGCGCCCTGGCGGCGTCGTCATGCTGCCGCGGCAGCGTGGATGGGCGGCAGCGGGCAGCACGCCGTCGTAACCGCCACCTGCCCGCCCTCCTGCCAGTAAGCGCCGCGCCACTTATGGCGCGTCGCTGAAGACTCGCCTCGCCCCGCCCCCTCCCCTCCCCCCCCCCCACCTGCACCTGCTTCCCCTGCATCCCCCCCTTTCTTGCTGCAGCCGATGACTGCCATGTGAGGGACCTCTCCACCGCCGAGGAGACAGGACATGCCGCCGAGAGGGCGGGGGCCGCCGCACCAGCCTCTGTCGTTCGAGCCGCCGGCGCCGCCGCTGTTGCCGCAGGCCTGGAGCCGCCGCACACCGCCGCCGCCGCCGCCGTCGTCACTGTCGCTGCTGCCGCCATTGCCGTCTCAAGGGGCCGTGAGACCTACCCTCTTCCGGAGTCGTTGCGGCTCCTGCTGGGAATGGGGGTGCTGGGCTAGGGGGTGTGGGTGTGGGTGTGGGTGTGGGGGTGTGCGTGGGCTTGACACTACCAAGCCTAGGGGGTGTGTTAAAATTATATAAGTTATAATTTAATATAGGCTTGGTAGGTTGTTACTGAACCTTTCTGTAGGGGGTACAAACCCCTCCTTGTACTCCCCTCTCTTCCTAATCCAACCACCTTTCTTCTCGACATCCTCTCACCTCTTAGATCCGTTTTTCCTCACGCCATTCCATGGCGGTCTTCTTCCTAGTATCCTAGCCAACCTAGCCTCCTAAGTTTAAGAACCTTTAGTCCTAAGTTTCTAAGAGTCTCATCCCAGAAGGGGGGGTGGTGTAAGGAAAATTCCTTTTCCTTACTGAGCTCAACTACAGTGCGTACGCCTTTGACCCTCGGAAGACCAGGCCCGGCCATTTTCCTCGGTCCCGAACCATTTCGTAAACCCAAACCTAATGCGCGGCGCCTCCGTGGCTTTCGCCAGCCGAATCGCCCTAACCTGTTTGCGAGGTTCTCAGCTAGCCCTGTTGTGCCTATAAATGCCTAGGTCCTCATTTGTATTGACAACTCTTGAATCACGACTCTTATTACACTACCTGTTATTACTCTGATTATTTCATAACAGTACAACCCCTTAGCACAAAAGCACCTTGTATCTCTCATTGTAATCATCATTTTCTAGTTAACACCCAACTGATGGAACATGTTGCAAGCTAGCTAATTCTGATTGTTGATATAGTGTCACTACATACTATCTAGTCCCCTAATAATGAGCACCGTTATACATTCCTGCTGGAAAACGGTATTGACTTCCAAAAGCCTTGCTTGCCGAAGACAAAACGGTACTGACGAGACATCAGAATCCCCACAACACAAAAATGGTAACTAGAACACAAGCCTAGGCACCAAAAGCGTGTTCCTCCTACGACCTCTTCCAATGGGAACCCGTTCGCGGGCTCGCCCTGAGTGGAGGCAATGCGGAGCCCAACCTCGTATCGTACCCAGTGTTTCGGGTTTATCAGCTAAGCACAAAGACTAAAATTCTCCAAAAAACAACCAACTGCCCGCTCGAATTCACCTCAACGAGAAATCGACTCTTTCAAGTGCACAACAGCGCGGAAGCATTCGCGCACACCGCTCTGAACCGCACCCCGACGTTGGCTAATTCTGCTCACGCTCTAAACGTCGTCCTTGGTTTCGCCGTCGTCGCCCCCGTTCTTGGCGAGAGGCATGAGGTAAATCCCCGTGTAAGGAATCGCCACAAGAAGCGCGCCAAGGATCGGGGCAATCCAATAAATCCATTGGTCCGTCCACACACCCGACCAAACTGCGGGTCCGAACGAGCGGGCAGGGTTCATGGACGCCCCCGTTAGAGGCACACCCACGGCATTGTCGATAAGAACGGATAAGCCGATCAGAAGGGGTGCGAGCGCGCCAGGGCCTCTGGGGTCGACGGCGCAGGCGAAAATGGTGTAGACGAGAATCGCGGTGAACAGCATCTCTGCCAGAAAAGCCTGGCCGGTTGAAGTTGCAATGCCCGGCACCGTTTGGCCGAGAATTCCCTGTCGTGGAAAAGAAATATGAGCGGTAAAAGAAAAGGGAGTTAAAACTTTAATGGAAGAAACGCTTGTAAGAACATGGGAAATGACACCTCACGATATTGATTGCTGCCGAGCCAATAACGCACCTTGACAGCAGAAGGCACGATAGCCTTAGCGAGTCCCGCGCCGAAGATGGCTCCCACAATCTGCGCAACGATGTAGACGACCGCGGATAGCACGTCGACGAGGCCGACGGCTGCCAGGCAGATAGAGACGGCCGGATTGATGTGGCCGCCAGAGACGCCGGCCGTTGCCGAAACAGCGAGCGCCAAGCCAAGGCCATAACCCAAGGCGATGACGATCACGCGAGTCAGAGGCTCGTTCAGGGTGAATGGGCCTGCAAAGAAAAGAAACGCGGTACAAGGTTCAGTACCCCTTCATATAAACTAAATGCGAATATGCGCGAGAAAAAGCTGCATTCAAACATACCGAGGACAAGTGCGAATAGTGGATGACGGGACATTTCACCGCTAACAGACATATTTCGTCCCCATGTTATTCCAAAATCGAATTGGTTACCCACCCGCGGATGAGTCACAGGCAACGTACCAGCAACGTTCCCAAAGCGAAGAGAAGAAACTAAGACGAGAAAAGTCGCAGCGAATGTGAGAGAACTTACTGGAAACGGAGACCGAGAGAGAGCCAAGGAACACGAAGAACATAGTCCCGAGGAGCTCCGCAATCGCACACTGCACCAAAACCATGGGCTCCTTAAACTTCATCCACTGCTTGAGTGCCGGCGCCATGGCAATAGTCCCTCGCTTGGACAGCAGCTAGAATGTGCAGCGAGTGATGGAGCGAGGTAATTTGGGAAGCTCTGGGGCGCCTTGAGCAAAGCTGAGGTGATAGGTTCAGGAATGGCGGATGGATGTGCAGGTTTCTGCAACCAAAGAAAGAACAACTCAAGAACGAAAAAGAAAATGGTGGCTTGCTCTGTGTTCTGTTCGCCTGTTGATATACTCTGCCCGATGGTGCACGCCATCACTCTTCTTGGCGGCTGCGCGGTGCAATTGGCGAGTGATAGGGCAAGGATGGATGAGGGAGGGAGCCATGTCATCCTCCATGTAGGATTTCCCGCCAGTCCATGCTCCCCCCACTTCCCCCCCCCCCGCCCCCCCCCCCCCCCCCCCATGCTTTCCTCCAAAGCCGCCCTTAACAGTTTCCCCCATTGCATCGCAATGCAATGCCTTCCCCAGCAACGTGCGACTAACAAAAGAGGTGTGCAGCAGAGCAGCAGTCTCGTCACGTTCGCGCCGCTAGCCGCCATATTTTTGCTCGACCACTCTGCACGCTTTGCATACAGTGCAATGCCACAAAATTCAGGGTTTCCATATATCGCGAAACCTTTGTTACTTATGAAAAAGTCTGCCCAAACTTCTACGATTCATGTCTCCAACGAAAATACCCATTCAATTTCCAAGTTTTCTGCGAAATAGACAGCTCCAGATTTTGTATTTATTAATTTATGCAGGAAGCGAGAACTGCTGCGCTCGTCACGTGGCCTAGTCAGCGAAGCCGACCACTGAGCATGGGGATTCGGAGCACAGCACGACGACAGCACGCGACGACCGCGGTGTATTAGGGAGGTGGAATGGAAGTGCGAGCGAGTTGGTTCTTTTGCCTCCATTTGCCTCGCTTCTGTTGGTCCTCCTCTGCTCACTTGCTACTGTTCACACCTCAATACGGGAATGCTCCCCTGCTGCATTCCTGCCCCAACCACAAGACATTTCTGCCACCCACGATTGTTGGGTTCTGCGTCACTGCATGTTTCCGCACTACAAATCATACTCCCTGAGCACCTGGGAGGCGATGCGGGAAATTTCCCTTTTAACGAACACTGGCCGTACGGTAGGGGCAACGTGGACTATGGGGTTTCCCCAGGAAATGGGGCGTTGTTTTTTTGTACTGTGCATGGGCGGCTTGATTGGCGTATGCAGCGACTGAGTAAATATCGCCACGTCGCAAGCCTCTCCACCTGTGTATCAGCTCCACATTTCAAGAAAATGTAAGATTCCTTGGCGCGCTCCTTGGCACGTTCCTATTGGATGTGGGTGGATGGATTTTCCTGGGGC